>VWZW01000135.1:0-163495 GCA_013397115.1 Edolisoma coerulescens | reverse complement strand
GTAGTGAGGATCACCAGCCCCTTCGCCTGGCTCCGCACCCGCTTCTACTACCTGCTCATCCGCCTCTACTTCGACCAGGAATTCAGCATCGAGGAGTTCACGCGGGGGGCCAAGCAGGTGAGTGACCCTGCGGCCTCGGGGCGAGGAGAGCGGTCGGCCTGAGGGAAAGGGTCCTGCTGAGCCTCCCCAGGGGCTGTCAATGCCCGCGGTTATTTCCATGGCATTATAGAATGTTAGGCTGGAAAAGGCTTCGGAGATAATCACAGATTCATAGAATAAGTGAAGTAGGAAGGGACCCCGGTGAGTGATCAGCTCCAAAACTCCCTGCTCGAGCAAGGCCATTGTAGAGCACATTGCACCGGATTGTGTCCAGACGCGTCTGGAGTATCTGCGGCGAGGGAGACTCCACAACCTCTGGGCAGTCTGTTCCAGTGCTCGGTCACGCTCACAGTAAAAAGTCCTTCCTTGTGTTCAGGTGGAACTTCCTGTGCATCAGTTTCTGCCCATTATCTTCTGTCCTATTGCTGGGCACCACCGAGCAGAACCTGGTCCATTCTCTTGGCACTCCCCCCCTTTAGATACTCATACACATTGATGAGATCCTCTCAGCCATCTCTTCTCGAGGCTGCACAAGTTCAGTCCCATAAGCTTTTCCTGTAAGAGAGATGCTCCTGTCCCCCAGTCCTTGCTGCTGGACCCACTCCAGGAGCTCTGTGCCTGTGTTGTATGTTGAGTCCAACCTGTGACCAAACACCACTTTGTCAACCAGTTTCTGGCACCAGTGCCGTGTCTAGTCTTACCTTGAACACCTCCAGGGATGATGACTCTACCACCTCCCTGGGCAGCTCATTGCAATGTTTAACAACCCTTTCCATGAATAAATTTTTCCTGATGTCCATCCTGATGTTGTTATGTGTGGATGTTGTAGCGCTGATGTGCTCCTGTGTGTAAAATACATGGAGTTCCCCATTGCTGGCTCCAAGCACCACACTTTGGGGGAAGTGAAATAAGCAGAGGTGTGCTTTTCTTCAGGAATTCCTTGTCTTCCTAGATTCCACAATTAAAATGAACTGGTTAAGCCATCCCTGAAAGCAGTGTGAAGGAAGGTGCTTCCAAACGTTATAGAGACTTTAAGGAGAAGTGTATCTCCTCTTAGCAGGTTTTCCTGAAGTGATAAAGCTTAGGCAGGCATAGAGCTGGTGTATATATTTGTTTCTCCAAAATTGTGAGCCCAGTAAGCTTTGTCAAGAGAATGTGTCAAAGAGGTAATTATCTATAAGCTGGTCATGTAAAAATTACAGAGTTATCTGTTGGGAAACGTTACTTTTAACAAAAAAAAACCAGCTCAAAACAGCACATCAGGGGGCAGAATGTTAAAATTATTAAGATCAGTTCAAGTGACGAAAAAACCCACAACCTACAACAAATAATTTGACACGTGTGCAGAACCACCTGTTTTACCTTGGCCTGTTTTTTGGGGGTTTTGTTTTAGTTTTTGTTTGTTTGTTTTTATTTGGTGTAGAGTCCTAAATACACTGTCTTTCACAAGTGCACTACTTGAATATTTAGAGGCATAATTGTATGTAAATATACTTGCAAAATTGAGGGGGGAAAGGGGAGCTGAGCTTCCTGAAGTCTAGAGATGAAACCATATTTCTAAAGAAAATTTCTAAATTGCCACATCAGTTTTGACTGGAACCAGAAGATGAGTTGGAAAAGAGGGCAGGGGAACAAAATATTTACAGGGAAAGACATAGACTGCTGGAATTATCAAAAAGAGTAAAAACAACACACAAAGTACTGCAAAGCTTTTTTTTTTTTTTTAGTGAAATGTGAATTCACTTACCTGTTGAAAGCTTTGATGTTTTAAATGAGAGATTGAAAAGAAATCATATGTTCTTCTCAGTTCATGAAATCACTTTTTTACTGCTGGAGGGCTTACATTTCAGTGGTGATACCCTATGCAAATATTGATATTTTAAATCATGGAATATTTGGATAGCTTGTCATATACTTATGGATTTGTCTGAAAAATAAGCCGACGTAGAGTTACTTGTTCATGTTTGGTTTTTGTTTTTGTTTTATTTTGGTAGGCCTTTTCTGTTGTTTCAAAGCTGCTGTCTCAGCGTAAACTTGACCTGCTGGAAGAACTTGTATCAGCAGAGGTAAATGCTCTCCATCTCCTGTTCTAGCAGTTGATTGTCTGTTATAAAGTAACGTGGAGCATTCAGCCTGTCATTATCTACAAGTTGGCAGTTTGGTTTAATTTGGGAAAAACAGCGTAATGTGAAACAGGGCAACTGTTTGTCCTGCAGCTTTTTTGATTTCAAGGCATGAAACTTAATTCTAAGTTACTGCATTTAAAACAAAATAAAATATATTTTAGCTGTTGAGCATAAAGACGAAATGCCAGAAAGGTTGCTGGTGTACCAGGAAGGATAGAAAGGCAGTGGGCTCTGGATAGCAGGTGGAATTTTGTGTCTCTAGGTGTAGGCAGGTGGCTGAAGCTGACTCGATCTGTGCCCCAGAATTCAGGTGAAGAAAGAAACTGGTTTGTGCTCATCCCTGCTGCACTCATACATTCCCACACCCATCAGATCATGCAGCTGATTACTGGGTTTGGCTGGAAGGCCTCAGTCTTGTGTCATAGTCTCAGGGATGTGACTGACCTGGTTAAACATCAGTGCTGTGTTTTCTGTGTTTTTATGAATTTTTAATTGCTGAAGTTGTCTTGGCCTTCCCAGGGCATGGAGGTAGCAGATGCATCAGAGTCAAGTGGAGGAGACACTCCAGGTCTATGTCTGCCTTGTTACAGGATGTCAGCGTGGCCTGTCCTATTGCCAGCCATGCCTTTGCAGCAAAAACTCGGCTGCTGTTCTAGTGCATCCCCCTGAACAATCTTGCCTCCTCTCTCTGAACAGAGATAGCAATAAAACGTGAGTTTGTTTCTTGCAGTTGTTTTGAAAGGGCATCTCCTCTGCTTCCTCTTGAAAGAACTCCCTCTGGTCGTTGTAAATTTTTCAGGTTTACATTGATGCAGACACATCATGTAAGCCAAGGATGTAGTAGATGAGGCTGTGATCCCTCACTGCTTGGTCATTTCTTTGGCCAGTGAATTTTGTACCTGCAAAATGTACTAGAAATCAATGTCCCCTTGTGAAGATTGCCTCTTGCTTCCATGTAACCTCTGAATTTGTTTGTTATTCAAAAATGGTAAATCAAGTTAGGGTAAAAAATGAGTATTACTTAAAAATAAGTTCTGCAGTTTGATCCTTCCTTGTGACTTGACTTTCTCGTGTGGTGTTTGAGGTGCTGCCTCTGTGCAGTTTGTGCACCCCACCATTTTCTACTTAACACAGCTGTGTAGATCATAGGACACTTAGAGAGTATGGATGTGAGTGTCATAAGGAAATTAATTACCAGGGGAATGATTTTTCATTCTTTTCTGATTTGCAAGTATTTAAACTTTTTCTAAAACGAGTGTGGATCACAAAATGGCAAAGATAAACATATTGGTAATGAAAACTGATTTTCAAAGAAATTTGTGAAAGATTCCTAAGCTTTTGATTCAGTATCTTCTTAGTCACCTGCACACAGTGAGAAATGAGCGGTGAGAAGGCAGAGTGTGGGAGCAGGCTTCACTGAGGTGTTCTGGGCCGGCATGGCTTGTGTTGCAGCTGCTGTTTTGACAGTACTTTTTCTAAACATTTTTTAAGATGTTTGGTTTTCATTTGTTTTGAGCAGTAAATGGACCTTCTTCAATCCTGCTGAATTAGGGTTTAGGAATGCCCAAACTTCCCAGTGCTTTTTCACTTTAGCTGTTACATACATTAGACAAATGTTGTAGCAATACAGCTCATTTTATTAACTGCAGTAGAAATAGATTGTTACTTAAATTTCCTAATGAAAAACTAAGTGACAGTTTTTCTGAATTTAGGTACTTCAGGTGCTGAAGGAAAAGATTTCTTTGCTCCCTGACAGCCACAGGGATGCTTTAGCAGCTGACATTGATGCAATCATGTACACAACAGAAGGAGATGTTCGCATTTACTATGATGATGATGGTATGTTTAGAATCCTAAAACATTTCAGCAATGAGCAGTCTTATTTCCTGGTTTTGCTACTAAACAGACATTTTCCTTACAGATGTGGTTTTGAGTACTGTTTCTCATTCCTTGTTTCTCTGTTTGTAATTCATCCATATAAAATTTCTTGATTTCCTTTTGAACCAGAAGCAGAGATTATTGTTAATACATCATGGTACTGTTTTGACTTCTGTTTGGGTTTTGCTTATTCCTCTTCTTTTGTGCAGAATTTTATATTATTAGTTCTCAGCAATCTGAAACGACTCAAAAACACTGATTCTAATATATGCTGAAAGCTGTTTGCTTCAACAATGAAAATGCATCCTGCAAGAAGAATAGTGAAGGCTGGATAATGAAATTAATTTTGCTGTTTTAGTATTTCTGTCATGAAATATACTTTCTTCTAGGACTCCTTGATTGTTTGGGGTTTTTTTTAAGCTAATGATGAGCTCAAGCAAGTTTTTCTTTTGGTTGGATACCAGCATTGCATGCTCTGTTCACTGTCAGACACAGTGGAGATGATATGTGGGTCTAACTCTGGGTCTTCAGTTGAGCATTTCAAGTTGTCAGACCCAGTGAGCTTTTTTCCTGGTTTGGGAAATAGGAAATTTTTTTTCTGTCTTAAATTGCTCCCATGTTTGGACTACTCTACGTACATTTGTTGTATCAGAAGTTAGCTTTGGACTTTGTAGGAACCAACTTTTTAAATACAGTTTCACTATATACACTGTCACACCACACTCATGATAAAATACGTATTTTTTTACGGAGTGTATTTGTATTGTTGCTAAACAGCATGAATATGGCTTTAAATAGCTTTATCACTCATTATTCTATCCTGTATTCTTTATGGCTGAAGTCAGCTGTCCTTCTAGGGTCTCACTAGAATATATGCTAGGAAGCAAATAGTAGTATTTGACCAATGAGAAACATGAGATCTAACTTAAGTTTTGATTTATTTCCAACAGGGAGAAAGTTTGTTAGCATCCTGATGTGCTTCTGGTATCTGAATGGTGCTAATCTACCTGACGAAGTACCAGGTGAAGCCAAAGTCTTCCAGATTGTGTTTGGAGATGAAAACACAAAAGAAAAGAAACATCTTTTAACAGCAAACTATGAGTAAGTTTACTTGTCCCTTTCTGTTCCCACATCCATGAGGTACCTGTGTCATAAGCAGTTCTGCAAGCACTCCCACTGTGCCACTGCAGAGCCTGGTATTTTTAACTTACCTTGATCCTAACCTAAGTTAATGGTCATCCAGCTTTCCAGTTTTGATTTTAGGGCCAGACTTTTTAAATACCCCTAAAGTCATTATGTTATTTCCTTGCTTCTGAGTTGATATTTATGGGAACTCTTTCTCTATCAGGAAGAGCAGTATTTGGAGCACTGAATGAGGTTTCGGATCCTCAAAGCACACATTAGGAAGATGGATTTTCATAGGAATGCTTATAAATAGTGTCTGTGTTGGTGTACTGATGTCAGAGCACTGCAGAAAATATCTACACAGTTGGCAAAATATACTGAAAATAAGATTCTCAGAAGCTGGGAGAAGTGAGGATTTTTGTTTGATAAATGCAGTATGATCAAGGATTTCTACACCCACATTTGAAATTGAAAATATGGAGTCTAGGTGATGAGGAGCTCTGAAACAAAGGTAACACTCATGAGGAGACCAGTGCTTTTTGCTCGGATGGATTGTTGTGGATCCATCCTTTAGCTGAATTCAGCATTTGCCTTAGAGTTGGAGGCTTCTGAGGTTACATTAACCTGAGAGCCTTCCCTTAAAGCCTAAATATCCTCCCAGTCCCACTTTGCAGGAGTGGATTTGCACATGACTGCAAAGCAACGATGTTGTACTGCTCTTGTCCATGACATGCAGGTTATTTGAGAACATGAATATTCAGCTTGAAGCTCAGACTTATCTTTAGATAAGGGAGACTCAATACTACTGTTAACTTGATCTTTGATGTAGTTTTGAAAATATATTATACTTAAGTAAAAATGACAGTTTCCAAGTAAAATATGGAGCACATGATTGCCCTTCACTTACCGGCCCATTAAATAAACCCGTTATTTTATTTATTTACAGATTATCTTCCATAAAGCTTTATTCATATTCTGAAAACTGAATGCTTTCTTGATATCAGGGTCTTTACTGTTGATGCTTGATCCTGTCCGTGGGATCTGAACCAAAATGCTCTGAAGTCAGTAAATTTTATTTCTTACTGTAGAAATAATTTTTATCTTCCATTTTGGCGCATAAGCATTAAAGTTTAAGTAGCTCTTACAGCAATCTGTTTGAAGTAAAATATTTCTTTATGATTCCTTGTTGTATTAGTAGCTCTGTAAGATCAAGTAAATTTTAACAACTCTTCACTTATTCTCTTTCCTTTTTCAGGTTCCAAAGGGAGTTTACAGAAGGAGCAAAACCAGACTGGACTATTACACGGATTGAACATCCAAGGCTGTTAGAATAAATGCCTTCTACAGCCTTTTTTTGTACCATTGTAATTGTTCTGATGTAACAAATATCAGGCTTTTTTAGGTCTTTTTCTCCCTTCCTGCTCTTTCCTCCAAAAGAGGGATGAATTTTCTACGTATGATTTCCAAAAATTGTTTCTGAATCTTGCACTGTGCTGCAGCATTACAACAAAGCCTTTTCCTTGGAACAGGCTGGTAGAAATTTATTTGGTTCCAATGCTCATCCAAGGCATTTAGACAGCACAGTTTCATTCAGGCAGGTGTTATGGATATGTCAATTTCTTACATTCTGAGAAGAAATGGTACTATTTGAAAATAAACAACACTTAAATGACTGATGGCCCTTCTGAGTTACTTTCCTATGTTTCTTTTTTTCCCTAGGGACTGTACAACATATAACTGAATAATATGCAAGATGAAATAGAGGTAGATGGACTTCTTAGCTTGTCTAGCCTCAGCAGTTCATTTTGAGGTAATCTTGCTTTTGAATATATTTGAGATTAAGAAAGTTAGAGCTGCTGTTAGTTTGTGCTACAGGATTGGAGTAAGAAAAAGCTTTTAGCATTGCACTGGGAAAATGGATCAAAGAGATACATATGTTTTGGAAAATCAGAAAAACCCATTCCTTTCAATTCAGTAATATATAGGCAATTGCAAGTTTAGAGAATTATGGAAGAAAAATCAGTTGAAAACATGAATTTAAAAGAGGACCTGACAGTGAAGTTAAATGAAGTCCTCTGTTTGAAATGTGTGTTAAAGAAATGACCAAATCCTTAAAATTAGATGTTGCAACGGAACAATTTCCTAGTTCTCACTTTATCTCTGGTTTCTGGAACATGAGAATCCTGGTTTAAGTTGCTTGAGGCTTTTATATGCAAATAAACAGGAGATCATAACAGGTTTCTTCATCCCATATATCAGCTTCAAATATAAAGCCAGCTTTCTACCAAGGCATGTTGTAGACATTAATGCAGTGTTTTGAAAATGTAAAGTGTAATTACTGTGATTCACAGTAATTGTAATCGAAGGTATAAATTAAATTTTCCATAGTTCAGCTCTTTTGATCCAATGACTTAACGAGAGGAACATCTAAAGCTTATCAGCTAGTTGATAACACACTTTTGCTGCAAAAGATGTGATTGGAAATTTACATGCACTGTTTTATTCTTTTGAAGTTGTTTATGTCTTGTGGGTTGGAGCCAAAGGGGGCAGCAGTTCGATATTTGGGGTTTTTTCCCCACCTCTAATCTTCAGTTAAAAAATTATCCTGGAGACTGCAAATCACCAGCAGACACACAACTACCCATGGAGTTACTGCACCGTAAATAAATCAGAAAGGCATATCAATTACTAAGCTTGTTGTATTGGAAAATGGCATTCTCCCACCTTGAATAAAACTGGTGTAATTAAACTGGATTTATAGTTTAATACTGGCTTCAGAAGAAAAAATACCACCATCACCCTTGCCCCAGAAAAACCCTCACGAACCAGCCCCAAACCCAACTTGTAATGGACAAATGTAGAAGGTCTGACTCCTTTTTACCTGCCATCCATAAATGCTGTCATAAATATGATCATCATAGCAATTAATCAGACTGAAATAATGGTCACTGAAGGACATTTGTCATTTTATGGCATCCACATTTTCTCTTGTGGAAATACTTTTCTTGTGTGTCATTTGTTCAGGCAAAATAAGAACTTCTGGTTTCTACATTGCCATCCAAAAATAGCAGTAAGAAATTATTTTAGTTTCTTCAAGCTAGTTCCCATTGAATATATTTCTCTATGTTACTGAAGTTGTCCCAAATTCTTACGGCAAAAAGGATGACTAAAGGGTTAACTTTACTTCCTCTCAAAGATGGAGAGGATATTGTCTTGTAATTTGGGGATTTCCAGTGCTGCCACCTTACTCTAAAAGTCATAATGCTAACTTAAGTGTTACAGAATTTGAAAAAAGAGCTAAAGGAAGTGTTCTATTGAAAACATCTTCATGATTGGGGAATAATGATGCTCAGCAGGTAGCAGTAGAACAGTGTGGGGATCTCTGTGTCATAGCATGCTATTGCTCCCAGTTTCCCTTGCTGATTAGTCTCAGACATCACGTTGGAAATGTGTGTAAGGATCTGGGCATGCTTAATTTGCCTTCCATTTCCTTGCCTGATGTCCATTTCTGTTGCCTAATGTCTGGGGACAAGTACAATTTTAACTATGGTGTGCAGCCAATAAATCTCCATCTAAAATCCCCATTTAAAATATTTGCAGTTTTAGCCTGCAAATGTCTCCATTCAGACCCCATTCATTCTTGAAAACAATGTTACCAGGTTTGGTAGTGATTTCGGGTGTAAAAATAATATCTCTGTTAGTAACACTGACATGTCTGATTAATTTTGCACAGAGCAGTGAGGTGACACAGTGTCTGCACTACAACAGGATGCAGATTCAAAGTACCACACTCTTCTCCCCTGGGCAACATCATGGTTCTTTAGGTTCGTGTGGAGTTGGGAAGCCTTAATTTTTTATTTGTTCATCCAAAACTGTGATCATGTTTAATAATTCCTGACAGCTGCCTGGCACAATTTCAGTACACGTGCCTAAATCTTGACAAGCACTAATTAAATCTGGCCAACAAACCTCCCATTAATTCACACACCCCTCTCACCAGTAGATGGCCTTGGTCACAAAGCTATTGTGGCTGGGAAGTGACTGGCATTAATGAGAGTGTAAGCAGGGTAGAGGATAAAATGGTAGGAGCATTAAGTGCTATTTAAATAATTTAGATTTGTCTTATTAAAAAGTCTTTATATTTTTCCTGGCTTTCATCCCGAGTCCACGATAGTGTCTTGTGTTCTTTCTGCAGTGCCTGCCCATTTTAAAGTGGCAATTTATCTGCATTTTTAATATGGGAAAGATGAGCTGTACATGTGAATTCACACAGGCACCTCTGTGTCTGACAGCAGAGCTAATTTTTATATTCACGTTTTAAAATACATTTATCATGTTGATTGTGGTTCCTTTCCCACCTGTCCCAGCATTGTCTGATTACTTCAAGGGATACATTCAACTTTCTCCAGTTTTTAAGGCACATTCAAGCTTGACCTGATCATCACTTTGGGTTCTATTTAGTTCACTGTTTCGAGGTCTTATGGCTGAGAATCTGTTTAGTAGTAAAAGTCATGTTGTTCATCACAGTAGTGATCATACTCCTTCAAAACCTCACAGCTCCCGTGCTTCTCTTTTTGTTTGTTGTGTGGTTAAACGCGATTTCTCCCCCGTATGCCCTGTAGGCTGCAGGTGGGGGCTTTGAGATTCCCCACAGGCTGTAGTCACATGATGGCTCACAGCTTATAAGAGATGGGATACGAGAGTGTGTAGTGCTTTCAGTTTCATTTCTCCCTCATACGTGGGTGCGATAATTGATCTCTAGGCACTGGAGCACATGTAGACACAGGAAGAGGTATTTAGCTGTTAAAAGAGCAAGCATTGCCTACACAGCTGTGCTTTTGTTCTTCTAAGGGAAAAGCAGCTGGGGCAAATGCAGCTACGCAGTGACTGCTGACCACCCTAAGTCATAGGAATTCCCCTCCTTGTCTTTTACCTTCATTTTCCATTACTGGTGTGCCAGCCTTTTGGATTTTTACAGTATTGCCATAGGACAGAGGTTGGGTAAGTCACTGTGAACTTGTGCAGCACTATTGAAAACACTCCCTTAGTCACAATGCTGTCTCTTACGTGTACTTTGTCTGATTTCAGTGGTGTGTGCTTTTCCTAATATAAAGTTCTCCTGTTGAAGTTGTTCAGGGGAAGCTGTTATGCATTTTAATGGGAGCAGACTGCAACTTCTCTGCCTTTGAAGTTATTCCATCAGAAATAGAGGGAAGCTAAAATTAGACATGCTGTATTTTCTTGTGTGCCATTTCATCCCTCTGCTGTCACAGAACAAGGCTTTTCATAGTGAGCTTGGTACTGTAGTGCCAACAGAGGCACTGGGAGGGAAAGGAGCAGGACAGCAAAACAAAGTGCAGAGGAGGTGGCATTTCACCAAGGATGCAGCCCTTTGCCTTAAGAACGTGGGTATTTGGAAACAAGTGGTGGCTTGTACGTTCCTCTAAATTATATTTTGCAGTTGACAGTAACATTTTGCATAAAAAGCTCTACTTGTGTATGGGGAAGAAGTGTGACTTTTCAAGATTAGAGCTGAGGTCCCACCTAAAGTTTGCAGAGATTTCCTAGTCTGACTGGGGAGGTGTGGGAGAGGCCACCCCGGTAAAGGCGGGGTAAATTGGAGCAACTACAGGCTTTTTCTGCCTTACATTAATTAGCAGCTGGCACATCCCTAGAAATCAGAATTAAAAAGGAGAGGGACAGGGAAAATGCCTTGTAATTCCTTTCTTCTGAACTTTCTGCAACCAGTTGGCAGGAGCAGCAGCCATAAGGTCGGTGCCATCTGCCAAGCCTGGAAGTGGAAGTTTCAGTGGTGCAATTGGATTAAGTGGGTACCTTGTTCCAGCCTGTGGGGCTGTCCCAGCGTTGGGTTCTGTGCTCACTCATGGTGTTAATGCTGTTTGAGGACCTCCACGTTGCTCATCTGCACTACAGCCAAACAAGGTCATTACTTCTAATGTTATTTTTTTGTAATTTTGTAATGTTTCATTTCATGGATTGAGAACAGATGAATATAAATAATGCTTTGGGGGATATTTTTAAAAATACTTTCAAGGGGAACAGGATTGAGGGACTGCGATATAAAGTGACAAACAAGCTAGCAAAAATGAATTTTTGTAGTCCAGAACTCATGCCATGGAAGGCATTGACCATTAACGAGGTGAACATCTAATCACTACTGATGTGATTGGGATAGAAATTGTCATGAAGAGGTCACTGGAAGCTGCCTGAGATCTCTTATTCTTTGTGTTGAAAGTACATATATTATTAAGATCTGTAATGAGCTTAATCAAGTACTTTATCCTTTTAATTATCAATGGGGTCATTGTCCCTTAGGCCTCCCGCAGGCTCAGCTCCCTATAGAAGAGCCTTCTGAGCTCTTAGCCTGTTTCCTACATTTTTGTCATTAGTGTCATTAAGTCATGGGTTCTTTTCTGAGATAAGATATTTTTCATAAAGCAGAGCAATAGATTGCTGATCCTCTGGGTGCAGTGTGCCCTGCTTGTTGGTATAGGAATTCTGTCTGGACTTCGGCTGAGATGTGCTCTTGGAAGGCATCATTCCTGCTGCTGTAAAGCAGTCTCTGCCTATGAAAGCACAACCCAGTGCTGTGAGAATTAAACTGTGTGATTTCCATCTTGCCATAAGGTTCCAGCCTTCCATCTAAGAAGGCAGTAAAGCATTTGTACAGGTACTCGTAAAGATGGTGGAACTGTTGTGGCTTGAATTGTAAATTTATTGTGTATATACTTAAAAGTTTCAGAAGCAAATCTACAGATCAGATGTTAAGTCTGAATTTGTATCAGCTGCATTAAGACAGTAATTGTAATAAAATCTTAGCATAATTTCTTCTGTGAGTAAGGGAGGGCTTTTTCCTTTGTTCACATTAGTATGTGGTGGGTTTTGTTTGTATTTTGTTTTTTATTCTCTCATAAACACCAGCAGTTGGTCAAGGCTAGAGAAAGTGTTCTATTGCCTAAGACGTAGCATAGACATCTAAGGGAAAAGTGGGTTCTTTATCAGTCATTTTTATATATTTCATGTTCTACTTTCAGATTCTGTGTCGGAAAGAAGCGGGGTTTTAATGCCAGGTTGGTAACATTGGCTGACAGTCTCTGCAGTGGAGGCTGTTGCTTCCCGATGGAATCGTTTGCATGTGTTTTTTCCCAATTTTCTGCCAGTGCAGCTCGTGCTGCAGGATCTCCTGCAGTGTACAATTTAATCTCTTGCTTTCATTTCACTGATATATTTGGGTTTCAGCAGGGGTAGCTGGGTGAAAGTTAGTGCCTGCATTTACTGGAGATCTGCTTAAGTGATCTAACAGCTCCTCCTGGCAAAATCTGTAAAATTATAATAGCAGAAGTAGAGAGAGGAAGAGGGATCAAAGGTGGGTGGTAATGCAGGATTCATATAAAGGGGAAGCTCTATGTATTCTGTCTCTAGAGCAGAAGCTGAAGCAGCCCTGAAATGAAAGTAAGTTTAGAAAATGTGAGAAAAATAGAGAAGGTTGGTGTTCTGACTGGGTGTTGTTCTCTCAGATAAAAGGCTGGAGAACATGCCTCAGAGCTGAGGCAAGGAGAATTTCTTGTAGGATTCTGAGGTGGTGTCCGGGGTATTGGGAAGAAGCAAATTCTAGCGGATTTATAGTGACTCGCCTCAGTTGTGAGGAAGGTCTTCAGAACACTTTTATAAAGTGAAGATACATGTGCTGCAACCTTTACTTGCACGAACCAGGGATTACTTCTCTTTAGCAGTAGTCAGTACCTTCTCATGAGACTGATACATTCAGTCTGCAGTCAAATGGCCTTTATGACTTTTTTATTTATTTACTATCACACATCCCTCTTCTTTCCTAACATTCTTGCAGATCTAGCAGTGGGTATTTGAGAAGAGGAGCTGGTGATACTCATTCACAGATGCATTAATCCCATTGCAGTCTCAGAATCATTTGATTGTCTTTTCTCAAAAATCTCTGTGTCTCTAACAGCCTAACCAGAGCTGAGCATGCTGCTGCAGATGAGCCTGCTGTATTTGTCCAGTGTGTTGGAGTAATTTCCTCTCATTTCATATTTAAGAATTCTCAGGCTTAGTTTGCAGGATCTCATTTCTTCTGTTAAGCATAGTAGCAGAGTACTTGAGATTTCTCCCCAGCATTATTTCTGACCCTGTGTGTGACCAGCAGGGATTTCTTTCCTTGTTTAACTGGGGTTCTTTTCACCAGTCACACATTACCACCATAGGTTTTTTCCCCCTTGTTTCTAATCTTGTGCATTCCTACTCTTTCTACTCTATTCAGTATGCTCTTCCCTTCTTTCTTGTTCTTTTTGCTTTCTTTATGGTGCATTAAGTGATTATTTCTTTCATCCTGTGCCCAGAAAAAAGATAAAATCTGTGTTTCAAAGATTATGCCCAAAGCTACTTAAAAAAAGATTTGCTGATTCAGACATTCAAAAAATGCCAGAGAAAGGCCAGCTTTAGTTTCCTGTACTCAGATTTTCATGAGCTCTTATCTTACTGCCTGTCTGCGTGTCTCTGCTGGGACAGGCACAGCTGTGTCACTTGAAGTCAAGGCCTGTCTCGATGCCAGTGATTCTGAAAAGTGGCCAGTGTACCATGTCACAGTTGTGTCCCCCCTCTTGCACTGATCTCTAGTCATATTCTTCATGTGTAAATTGATACCCCAGCTCTCAATACAGTTTATTTGATACGTAAAATTTCCTGTGTCCATTCAAGCACTAATCCTGCCAATTGTTTGAACACAAAAGACCTAATTGTTTGCTTTAGCTTCCCTGCTGCTTTACTAAAACAGTGACCCTTTAACTTATATTTACATGATCTTTCCTTTTTGCTTAAATTTTTCTTGAACTTTCACTAGACATTTACTTAAAAAACCTTCCCTGTACTCTTTGGGTGTAGAATGAGCTACAAAGCAAAGAGGATTTTAAAAGGATTCATTTAGATACATAGCGTTGCCTGCTTGCTTCTTAGCTGATTTGCTGGGCTTTGTGGTTTGTAAGAGCTGTTGTGGGGGAGTTTTGAATGGCTTTCTCTTCTCTTTTAATTTCTTGTTTGCATTCACAACAGGCTGCCTGTTTTAGTAGTCTTCTATATTTCTCCCCAGTGGACTATATTTCCTGTTTTCTTTGTGAACATCACCATATGTAATTGTTTTACCATTCTTGCTTTCTTCCTGAATGGTTTGGGAACTATTTTGGAGCCTTTATCCAGATATACATCCCTCTCCCAAGTGTATGAGCTCTCTTATGTTCCCAGGTTAGTCCTGTACAAGACTGTTTTGAAATCCACATATGCACTTTCACATACTTTGTTTTTTTCTTGCCTGCCTTTCTGTTGCGTTTCTTTGTGGAGTCTTGACAGCACAGTTGCAGTGTCTGTGCTGGTGCCACAGCTGTTTGGAACACACAGGTATCTGAGGGAAGTGGCTTTATGCTGTCACTTCAGTTATTCTTAAACTGGTAGTCCTGATTATTGATGAGACCACATCTAAATATATGGTCTTTGTGGGTTTGCATGTGTATTGGTTTTTATGTTTTGGTTTGGGTTTGCTGGTTATGATTTTTTTTCTTTTTTTTTTTCCCAAATGCTGCATCCAACATAACGTTTCGTAAAGTAAATCACTGAATGAATTTGTGACTTCTGTCATCAGGGCCTTAAATGCCTGAGGTGCTTCCTGTTTCATATTCACAGGGCTGAAGTTGCACATAATTAAAATCCTGTCATTTCAGCATGAATTATTTTATTGAATCATATTTTATTCACATGCCTTTTCTCTTTCAAGGTTCTCTGGTATGCATCAAACACTTGTATGTTAGTCCTACAGTCTGCTGTAGCAGCTTAACTTGGATTAATTTCTTATGCTTGTTAGTTTGTGAAACAGCTCTGGTTTTGAGTTTTTGCTTCTGTGTTTTCCATGCTACACTTTCTCCTCTTCTGTTTTTGTTTTTCCCCCTAGAAATTGTCTAGAAAGATTGTATTTTCAGTAGATATTTGAATATCTGGCCCTAAATGCAGATCAAAATTCCTAAAAAGAATACACTGTATGTGTTAGGGGATTAAATGTAGCATAGTTATTATAATTTACTTGAATAGCTTTCTGTTATTCACGTCCTATTATTCTCAATGCCATGTTCCATCCTAATATTCATAATGGTGATTTCTACCAATGCAAACAAGCAAAACCAAATAAACATGGAAGAAAAGTCCCTTTGGAAATGAAGAAGTACTGTCCTTGGTCAGAGAGCACTGATGAGAGATAGGGATTTGTTTTGTTTTGTCTCCCCAGGAAAGAGCACACTGTGCTGCATGGAGTTTCTTCAGGCATTGTGCAAGCTACTGCACAGTTAGGATTATCCTGGGATGGGCCTGCTGGAATTCTTAAACCATGCACTGTAGAGCTGTGTGTGGGCATCCTTTGGCAGTTTCTTAAATAAAAGTTCCCAAAGTAAGTCCCCGTGTGGCATAAGGCATAAACACTTTAGAGGGGTCAGAAAGCACATGTAAATATATGACGTGGTGGCACAATAATCCTGGTGTTTAAGGTACTGTTTCAATTTTGCTCATCTTCCTCGTGCTTAGTTCTCAGATGTAATGAGAGCAATTGTCCTTTTTGCTTGCTGCACAGCTTTGTGTTTTCCTGAGTATGACTGTTTAACCAGGTCACAGAGAGTGGTTAAACAGTGCATATCATGCAATAACTCCTCAGTGTATTTGCAATGGGGATAAGGATACAGACACCTAACATATATATCGCCCCTAAAAAGGTGTTGTGTTCATACAGAAATGTTTATGTATGTCTGCCCTATAAGCCAACCATGGTAACTGGTCTTTCTAAACCACTGAGAAATGAAAATCCTGTTTTGCATGCAGCTTTCTGAGCAATTTATTATGTTCATTTACAGATGGAAATGGGGTTGGGTGGAGGAGTTCTTGGCTATATCCAGGTTCACTTGCTGAGTCAATGAGAGAATACAGTTCTCCAGTCTCAGGCTAATACAGTTTCTGTGGGGTCAGAGCCTACCTGCTGGTATTTGTGCTTTTGAAGCTTGCATTTCACTTGTTTGAGGCCTGGGGACTCTGTCTTCAAAGGCCTCAGTACCTGGAATTTTGCAGTGACTTCAGCAGTGCAACTGCCTAATACCATTCACTGAAGTCAGCTCCTGTAAAACATGACTCAAAATTTGTTCAGTCTTTTAAACGACTCTGATTTCAGTGGGCTTCAGAATAGGCTGCAATTCACTGATGAGCCTGGGCACTCAACAAGGTAAGGTGCTTCTGCATGTACTAACCCCAGTCCTACCAAATATTCCATAGAAGTACTGTGGATTACAGAGTTTCACTCTTGCTTTTTAAGTTCTGTGGATTTCTAGGAATTTGTTGGTTGTTTAGGGTTCGGCTTTTATTTGTTTGGGTTTTTTGGATCAAAATTATGACCACAGTGCCTGTCACATTTCATAGTTTATAATTCCAGTTTTAGATTCCTTTTATAAATCTGAGCCTCAGTTTCCCAGTTTGATAAGTTTTCTTAAGTACTGCTAGGAACATGTTTTTGAGCCTTACTGTCCATATGGCTTTTGTCTCAGAGCAGGAGCAATGATTTTCCTCTTTTCACTGAGTGCAGTCCAAACCCCAGCTTTGCATGAAACCTGGCCTGTTCTACCCTATCATGGTCTTGGAGCAGTAAAATAGTCTCTCTGGTGTTCTGTGGGGAGCAGCCTGGAGCAGAGCTGTATATACAGCACAGCACAGCTGTATCCTGCTTTCCTCAGAGCAGCAGAGCTCTCTGAGCCAGCCCTCTCCATGAACCAAGTTGTCCAGTGTTTGTATTTCAAATACTACCCTGACCTATACACTAGACTAAAGCTTCCTGTTCTAATATTGATTTAAGGCTTAAGTATCAGTGGTTATTTTGGTTGTTTGTTTGTTTGTTTTTTACATTATCATTCTCTTTCTTATTTAACAGTTCCCTGGGATATGCAGAGGGCCATGGTCAGGCCTTCCTAGCAGCCAGAATGAGGGGAAGGGAAAAGCACATGAAGGACGTTTATGAAAAGAGGCAGAGCTTGAATTGTCATGCAACACACAGAGTATTTTGGTCCAGCAATCAAATTGTATACTGTACTATTTGCCAAAAAAGAAGAAACACAGCACTCATTCTCTTGAAAGCTCTCTCTGACAGGAATTTGTTAGCTTACTTTAAGTTTCATTTTATTTATAAGCTCTGACCCAGACTTCTCATTAACTGTTCCCAAAGCACTAGAAAAGGAAAGTAGAAGTACTTCCTGCTTCATGTATCTGGTTAACAGCTGTGCCTCTTAGAGGAAGGAGAAAATAGCCAGTAGTGATAAAAACTCACCCTGCTCGCCCTCACAGGGAGCACTGCTGCAGTGTGTGCTGCCTCTCCCCAGGATCCTCACGTAGCAGCACTCACTACAGTGCTCTCACGTGCAGCTTGCTGAAAACAATTTTATTGTGGGCAAAGAAAGGTTCACTCGTCCTCCTTCCCCCACCTTTGGCTACCTGTTCCCTCTATTACTTCTTTGGTGTTTTTAATTTTTAAAAAACTCTGCTAGGCTGGACTTCCAGAGAAGTACAAATGCTCAGAGATTATGGGGTTCTTTGCTCAGATATCGCCCTGGCTCAGCAGTTGTGAGAGTGTGAGAAACCACTTTTATTGCATCTCTGTGTGTGATCAGCCCTGCAATACTGTCTTGCCTTCTTTCAGCAGCAGTTCTCCCTTGTGGAGCCTGGTCTCTGCAGTTGAACCAGTGCTTGGGCAGCCTCCTGCCCACAAATGAGTCTTGTTCCATCAGACCATCACCTGCATAGCTACTGGCATCCTGGAATTACATACTCATCTTCCCCCTTAGTTTTTTGTGTTTGTTCTGATCCAGTATTCCTGAATACAAACAGTCAAAAATGACAGCAGTGGCTTAATATTTGTTAAATAAACTAAACTCTGAGATCTCACTACTTTTGGTTTGTTTTATTCTGTCTTTCTGAGCTTACATGCTCATTAAAGGAACGTTTTTGGAAGCTTTTCTCTGTGATATTGAAGACAACGAGTGTGTCTTCCAGTGCCACCAAGACTGTCCCCAGCTCATATGCTTGTAGGAAATCAGGGTTTAGGATCCATGTGAGGCATGATGATAATCACAGGAGTTGATAACAGGGCTTACTTGTGTTTGCAGATGGGGACAGTACACAAGCATGAGCCAGCTGACCAGCCCTGCCTGTGGAAACCAAAAAACATCCTTAGATCTTTTCATCTGTTCATTGGCATCTGAGATTCTCTTTTCCTAAGTGGCACATACTTCAAGGAGGTGGTGACATTCTTGCCCAGACTGTACTTTGTTAGTCAAAACCATCTAAGTGTAATTCTACAGGTTACTGTCTCCTGAGGCTTAAACTTTTCCATCTTTTCTGTTTTACAGTACTGAAAGTAGTTTACCCTGTGTGCATTTTTCAGTCTTAGGAAGGGTAAGCATTTCTAATCCTTCCAACTCAGGAGAATTTTAATGCACTGGGAATATTGACAGTCTCTCAGTATATTCCCCTTCAATGTATATTTTATATATAAATATATAAAACTATTAATGAAACTCCCCACTATTTACTAAAATGGCATCTTCCATAAGGCAAGGCCAGAATTCATAACAGTCCCTTGAGTGCAAGATCAGCACCCAACCATTACTTTTTCTGTTAGAAAGAAAGGAGTGTAGAAGGGTGTTTTTGTGTGGCAAACTGTTCCTCAAAATCTTTCATGTGTGTCCAAATGACAAAAAGGATGCCTTTGTATTTAACTTAACCCAGTTTGTATTCCCCTGTCTAGAGTATTACACTTTTTATGACAATTAGGGAATTTACTTCTCACTAGGCAAAGAAGTAGCTGCACAATGAAACTGGACCACTTTTTTTCAACGAACAGGAAATCCTCTTGACCAGTTTAGTTCCTGACGTAGAATATAATCTGTGTGCTTTACCTCTCCTCACCATGTGTTTATATATGCTTGCACACATCTGTGGAAGGTTGGAGGAATTAACAAGTAATCTAGGGAATTTTAAAGGAATAAATTCCTAACCCTCAGCCCGTCTGTTACCTGGAATTTGTTAGCACTTCTAGAGTTTTGACTGAAAGAACCAGGCTCCAAACTGAAAAGTTGTCTACTTTGAATAGCTTAAGGTAACAGGGATCAAATTGTTAGGCATGTTACTATTGGTTAACGTGACTGTTAGAAGATCTGGAAGGGGCTTATCTTGATGACCATAACACTGTGCTCCTGGCTGCCTGAGTAAACATCCCTGTGTGGAGCTCCAAGTGCCACTCTTACAGTTGAACTTTCAGTTGGCAAATCTGTTTGGTGACTCTCTTCAAAAGCTACCTTACTGTCTTTTTATTTCCTTAAGAAAAAAGACCTCTGATTTTCTGCAAGGCAGCCACAGGGGGTTTTAGGTACATTAATTAGCTGGACATTATGCATTTAAAGTGCTTTGGAAGGATGTTGCAGAGAAACAGTGGATGGAAGTGTTGGTTTGAAGCTATCAGTCAGCTGCAGTCCTAGGTTTTGAGATGTGAATTTTCAAGCTATGCAAGACCCAGACTCTCTTCTGACCTCTGTACCAGCTGGGCTTGTCTAGCTTTTAATAAAGGGGGGGGCAGAACAGTCATGGTGTATCTCTCCTCCCTGAGGTGATTGTACTTCCTTCACGTGATGAAGCAGCAGAGGAAAGGAATGGAGCAAGAGGGGTTCAGAGAAATGAGCTTGTGCTAGGGAACCCTTCCTGGAAACATAATGAAGCACAGGATGTGATAAGCATAGCTCAGAAAAGGAAACTGCTTCAAAATGCTGCAAGAAACAATGCAGCATCACTTGAGGCAGACAGCTCCCTGCGATTAGAATGCATTGGCTCAGGCTGAAGAAGAAAGACAATCTTGAAAGACAGTTTTGAAAAGTTTTTATTATTTATCTATGGAAAGCATATGTGTTTCCTTAGCAGTTGCATTTTGCGAGTCTGCATGCACTAGCTAGAATTGACTGTTCATGAAGAGTGTGAAATGCTCCCTGGTGGTAGCATTTATCCACTCCCTGTTTTCTTCCAGGGAGATGAATTGCCTTTCTAGTAAACATTGTTCCTGGAGCTGCAAGTATCAAGGGGAAGGAGTTGTGGGTGGGAGCTTGGGTATTGCCTGAATCTGCAAAATACCTTTGTGCCACAAGGGAAAAGGGAAGTTTTACTGAGGGGCAAGGAAGAGCTCTGTCATGGTTTAACCAGGACAAGCTCTCACAAGGGTGAGAACAGTATCACAATGTTAAATATCTCTGAAATGACAAGACCTGGTAGTGAGACATCCATCTCACAATCCTTCACAATGCCAGGATTAACTGCACAGCATTATGATGTAAAGCTGAAGGTTGCCCTTCTGCCAAGCTTTTTGCCTAATGCATTTGGTGTTCCCAGTACAAGCTCTTGCTGTGAATCATGTACAGTCACCCATCCCTTAAAAGACTGAAGAACATGAATGGCTCTAGTTACAGATGTGAACAGTGGTGCTGATATTATGAACTGCCCAGTGCCAAGTTGTTTTGTTCACTTACTTGCATTATGAGGTCATTGAAGTTAACATCCATAGTAAAACATTTCTTTGAGTCAGACAGAAGGCTCCAATACAATCTTTGACTTGGAATTTCAAAAATATTGAACTCTGGATGAGTGGATGTGTGCATGACACTTTCATTATTTAGCATTAAAATTCAGGTGGTTTTAATTTGGACCAAAATAATCTTTGTTGTACCTTAGAGACAACTTTGGCCTTGTATATTTATTAAATTAGATGGTAGTTAATTCATGCTGATGCTAGGAAGAAGTATGCAAGCACTGAAGTAGTTTAACCAAAACCAGGTGACATGGTTTGCTCTTTTGATAACCACCATCTTCTTCCATCACAGTGAGAGTCATCTAATGAACCTCTGACATTTGATGATTATTATGTCAAAAGCCTTGTGGGGTAAGTAAAGCAGACAACTTTTTTTAGTGCTTTCTTACTTCTCAGTTTATATTGAAAATGGAAAAGTGTAACTCAGTTAATATTTTAAAGTTTAACTCTTTGTATGCATAGATCTGCTTCCATTATACAAAGTTGCAGATACCCAGAAAACAGAAACACTATGATCTGCCTTATCAACGCACATATCTGACATGTCACAGATGACAGATAATTGTTAGGACTCTTGTTACCATGATCAAATGGTTTTGCACATGAACAGTGTTGATAATATATTTATAGAAAACATATTTAATTCAGAGAATTCATAAGCAAAAAGCCCCTTCTGCGTGTTTTTCAGTTTTGTTCCAAGTGACTTGTCATAGCTGTAGACATTAAAAAAGTGGTTTTAAATTACTATAAGCTAGTACTTCTTTTCTTACAAAATTTGATGAGGATAATCTTACTTTGTTCTTGGCAAGTTTTGTAATCACTAAAGTTGATAGGGATTATTTCACCCTTCTGTGAATAATATCCTGAACAGTTACACAAAGCAATGCAACTGTTTAGAAAAGGAAATGCTGTGTAATCATAGAAATCATAGGCAAGATTTAAGTTGGCAGACAGCTCTTGATGCAGGTTGAATGTTGCAAGGTCACTCTGTCCTTCCTGCCTATTATTTGCTGAAAGAAAAATTCCTGGAATTCTTGATTATGGCCAGAAACACAAGCTTCTTATCTGAAAGCCACCGTGTCTGATGCCCTTAACATTATGTTTTAGGATTAGATCTTGATGAAAAGTGAGAAAAACCTGAAGACTCATCTTAATATAAAAGGTTTCATGCAGTTTCATTTCTCTGATAGTTGGTCAGATAGATTTCAGAATGTCTCTTTAGCTAAAATGTATTTCCATGTAATAATGTATTCTAAATAAATTTTTTAAATGCAAACACTAGGGAGGAAAGTAGACAACCAAGTGTGCCTTCCTTTTCTCTGGGTTTATGTGTGGAAGAAATACATCTGTGGCTCTGTGTTCATATACCTGAGACCAGTGCATGAATGTTTCCTAGGAATCCCCTCCTGAATGGCATGTGTCACACACTGGTCCTGCCATGTTCTCAAAACCTCACAAGCATAGGAAATAAAATGTACTTCCAGCACTCTTAGGATTATGGTTTCCATCACAAGCCAGGGAGCAGTTCCAGAGGCAGGCTCTGAGAGCAGGCTCAAGTGTTGCCAGCAAGTTTGGAACACATGGTGCCTCTTTAGAATCCCTTCTCAGAGAAGTAGGATACTTAAAATAGACTCCTTTTCTGTAACACCATATGTAAGCTATTATCAATCAAAACTTTTCCAAACTATTGTTTAACTTTCTATAAAGGGAACCTTCTCAAGCAAGAGGGAGCCCCCACCTTATGAAATGCAGAGGAAATGTGCTCAAAACAAAGGAGGAGTCCTCCATTTTAAAACCCAGAGAACGGTTTAGAGGTACAAGCAGAAAAAGATTTTTATGGCTGTGTTTATGTATTTTATATCTCTAGCAACGTGCCTCTTTAATCTAAAAGTATAAAATCACACAATGCCATTCTGAAGAAGAGGGTTCTCGTGTTGTAGTTATATTTTTAGCTGTGTTTTATAAGAAGCTAGACAGTGGCTCACTGAAAGCATGGTAACCCTAGTAAGTTAATAACACCAAATTTTGTTGTTTCTTTAAGCACAAAGCAGGCTCTTCCTTTGCCTGCTCAATATGAAAGCAGACAGTTTATGAAGCAGCAGTTCTCTCACCTTACAGTTTGTCTGTGTAGTGTGGGCAGCGCAGAGCAAGTGGGCTGTGCTGGGCTGTGGGCAGTAGCCCATGGCTCCCACGCAGAGCCTGAAGAGCAGTTCTGGGCATGGGACAGAGCTTTGGGACCTTCAGAAGGATTTTCAACCCTCTATAATTATGCTGCAGCACTTTTTTTTTCTTCATGGTTGTGGCAACAGTGTTTATTTCTGTCTTGGAGGTTGGCTGCAGGGGAAGCAATTTTAAAGGCATCAGGTAGATTAGAACAGTTTCTCGCGCTGTGTTGCGTAACCATCACTTATCTCTTCTTGACAAAACTTGCAGTGCAAACATGGTATTACCTCCTCAGGGAAATCGTAGCTGAGTTGCAGGTTTAGACTTTGGAAAAAAACACAAGTGTTTTGAACCATCATTTCTTCTTTCTGCTTTCAGCCCTGGCTTTTTTGGAGGTACATAAATCTCCAATACATTAACTTAGTGTCTTTTAAAGCTGTGTTGCTACAAATACAAAGCATGTCCTTATGTGAGCTGCTGTCCCAGAACAGGGCAGAGCTCCCAAGAGCCAAGTCTTCTGAAGTTACCAGGGGCAGTCTGGTGAGGCCATTTCCTGAAAGGGTGTTCTGATCACACCTATGAGGTTTCTAGGACAAGGTTTCTAGGGTAAATGCTAGGATATGAGTGTATATTGCTTCTGACATGCAGTTATTCTTCAATATGATCTCTGTCCCTGTTACATACAGTGAAAATCAGTAAGAAATAATAGACAGGCTTTCTCTGCGCCAAGTAGGTGCTCAGACCCTCAGAATCTACATGGCTGGACCGTGCTGGAAAATAATGTGGTTGTCTACCACCTGTTTGGGACAGAAACATGTATCAATACTCAGTTCAGCTTTTAGCTGTGAGACCAGAAATTGGTCTTACACAGTAGAGCTCACTGAAGCTGGTATTTGCTAGCAAATATTTCTGATGTGCTCAAACAGGGTAGGATCCTAAAATTTTTTTTTTTTTTCACGTAAGTACAAAACTGGGCTAGGTGCTCTTGGAAGTCTCCGAAGATATCTGAACAACTTCACATGTCAGAGCCCCTGATGTTTGGATTGGACAGAAGGGACTTGTGCTTCTGTGTTCTGTGATCCTGGGCTTGGCCTTCAAGAGATGTCATCTGGGGCTTCAGAGTTTAGCTCCTGTGAAGTGGCTTTTTTTTTTTAGGCCGTTATATTGAGAATTGATGTGGCAGTTTTCAGCACTTTGATGCACAAAGTGAAGCTGTTAGTCTTACTAGTTTAGTTTTGTAAATACTGCATTAGCTTCCAAAAGCCACATATAACTACTCAGCATGTATTTTCTAAAACTGCTCAGCAAGCAATGCCTTTGAGAGTGCTCTGATTTATGAAGTAACCTATGCATATCAGCTAGCTCATATGCTTTCATTTCTTGATAGATGGTTACTGAGATTAGTTATATGTGCCTAATGATCATCCAGGAAATATGCCTAATCCAGGAACAGGGCAAGAGGTGTGAGAGGCTTTGTGCCAAAAAGCTTCTGGCTAAATTCTGCCATACTTCCAAGGCAATGTCCTGTAACACACTAAAAACTGCATACACTGCAGTAGGGAACAGCATTTTAAAAATAAAATTGAGGTTTTCAGGTCCACATCAATGATTGATTTACTCATGACTGCATAATAGTGAGTTGAGAACTGAACCCCATAAATGAATAACATGTCATTACTTTTGGAAATAGTGAATAACCAAAATAACAAATCTGGTCAGCAGAGAGCATTTAGTTCCAGAAAGCTAAAATGGGAAAATAATTTGAAGTGAGGAAGTTCTTTAATATATTACTTTGAACAGCAGCCCAGTTAAAAAAATTGGATCAGATTCACAAATCAAAATGTTGCATTTTTCCACAAAGCTGGATCTCTGCAAAGAAAAGCAGTGACAGCTTTGGGAGTACCTGTTTTCTCTCAAACTCTGCTAGTCTTTTGAAAACTCCAGGGCATGTTTCATTTTAGTGCAGATTTTTTGAGTCCCTGCAGGATTTCACTAAATTAGTAATACTCCCTACAGGGAATTTTTCCGTTCTGATCTCTGTTATAAGCAGTTAAATGAAACAGGGGTTAGTAATGGGAGCTCAAGACTGATGGTAGAGTATATTATGGAGATGGGCTAGCAAGGGGAATGTACAGATGTTCAGGATGTGGTTCTGGCCATCCTGTTTGCAGTGCCTGTGCTCTAAACCCTGGTGCAGGTTAGCCCGGCTGGCCGGCGTGGCTGTGGCAGCTGCAGGAAGCGCGGCTGGCCCCTGGTGCTGGAGAGCACTGGAGAGGGCTATGTGGGCATCTGCCAGTTTCAGTGACAAAACTGTGCAGAGAGCAGCTGTGACACAACCTGTGCTAAGTGAGTTGCCAGATGTGCTCCCAGAATTCATCTTCTTCATCCCAGAGACATCCAGGACACTGAGGGGATGGCTTAGACTATTGACCTGGGCCTGGAAGTTGTCACCTGAATAATAACATTTAGCCTCTGGCACTGGCTAAGGGTACATCTTGTAACCTTGTTATTAAACTGGTTGAGAGGGGGGAGTGGGTTTTGTTTGGGGTTTTTTTTTAATTTTTTTTTTCAAGAATACTAGCAGGAGGTTGTTCCAGGTCTTTAGCATGCCTATCTCAAGCATAAATGTTGCTTAGGTGATACTTTCATGGCATCACCTTTTTTTCCCACTGCGTACTGCACCTTGACCCCACAGTACAAGAATGAGTCTGTCTACTTGAGATACACTTGTGCACCTCTGTGGAAACACAGATGTTTGTGGGTCACAGATGGTATGAATAGGTTGAGTGTAATTGGGACACTTGTTTGATGTGCAGAGAGTAATTAAAAAATCAAGCTCCTGTCTTTGTCTTCCAACCCTATCCTCATTGGAGTTGCCAGACAAAAGTATGTACTTAGCTGAATCTTGATAGACTGCACAGCACATAAAAATAGACAAGGTGGGTAGCTGTAGTAGTGGAAATCATAGATTCATACTAACGAGCCCCTTTTGGACCAAGCCAATATCCTGACTTCCAAACGGTCAACATGGGTGATTTTCCCCCCCTGCCTCGGGCATAGTTTTTTATACTGGACAAAATGATCATTTTGTATATTGATTATATATTTTTCTTTAAGCTTTTATATATCTTTCTAAGATTTTTGAATGCTTATCATTAGTCTATATATTTTTGAGCCCAGAAATACACTTTTAAAAGTGAGAAGTAATTTGCTTGTTGAACAACTGAAGCCTGTGTTTTGCTGCAATACTCTCTATACCAGGCATAGCTGATAATGGTGGTCAGTTTTTGCCATTTCAGTCACCGTACCTTTTCCCCTTTCTCAGCCAAGGTGTTTAAGATTCCTACCAAACCTGCAATTACACAAGAGTAAACAGAGTAAGAATTGTTTCTATAGAGGTGTTGGATCTTAAGTCCTACAAAGATAAAATGGTTATAGATGTGTTTATCCGTGTTCACTAATGTGTAAATTCTTTGTTTAGTTTATTGAGCATCTCTAGGTTTAGGATTGACACATCCCTGCATTCAGTCACATAGCCATATGCCCAAAACTGTTGTTTTACAGAATAAGTGGTTTGACAGCACTGCTCCAACATCCTGTGGGCTTGTTCTGCCCACATGTGCCTAGAAGTATGTAAAAAGCCAGCTGTTTGCAAACTTCTTTGTGTCATGTGTCCTGTTTTAAGGACAGTGTCCCATTGATATGCCACTTCCACTCAGGGCCACCTGTTTTTCTGCATGGATCGTAGCTCCTCTCAGTAGTGATCTCAACTGGTATTTAAGTAGAAGAATAATTGTTTGATGTGGCTTTTGCTGTCTTTAGGACAAATTGCTTGCTGTACTACATGTTTGCCCCTTGTTTTTTTTTTAACTGCTTCTCTCAAGACTGTTTCCAGACAATTTGCACCTTCTTCTATTCCTGCTTATACCTGCAGAAATCACAAGTAGCACCATAGGAAGCAATGA
The DNA here is from genome assembly GCA_013397115.1 of Edolisoma coerulescens. Taxonomy (NCBI): domain Eukaryota; kingdom Metazoa; phylum Chordata; class Aves; order Passeriformes; family Campephagidae; genus Edolisoma; species Edolisoma coerulescens. The sequence goes on along the minus strand of VWZW01000135.1, from coordinate 136,466 downwards.
TGTCATATGAGAATGTTAGGAAGAATGGGAGTAAGGTCTGCACTGCAATGTGTCATCTTCTTGCCAAAGCAACCTGTATGGGCATTGATTTCTCTCTGTATCTTTCAATCTTTCACTCTGATCCTGTGAAGTGCTTTTGCTGCACTGGTTGCAAGTGAGATTCTTTGAATGTGAATTTGGTTGTGCAAGGCCCCTGCATATCAGAAATGTAAACTAAACTCCTGTGGTGATGTAGTCCATCACCAACACAAAGTCAAATGGCTTAGGTTAATACGCCATGAAGGCACTTGAGCAGACGGTAGTAATATCCAATATATGGGCTGTCATTCTTTTACCATTGTGGAATCATACTTTTATGGTTTCTGTAGCTGTTTACTGTTTATTATTGATTAGTTTCTTATTTGCGGAACAATGAGGAAGACATTAACTCAGGTCATGTATCCTTGCTCATCAGTGCAGATTCAACCTTCTTGATTGCAATTAATTTTGCTCTTTGTCTTTCAGCCATAAGATTTAGATCTTCTCTAAGAAGTGTGAAAAATGTCCACAGCTGGACATGCATTCACACTCACTGCGGCAGTCAAATTATAGGAAAATGTGGCCGTTAATGACATATGGGAGAGCAGACAAAACAGAAATTATGTCTTCTCTTTTTCAGTCCCTTGATGAAAGCATGAAGGCAGTACAATCCATCTATCGTCATTGTCCTGGGACTTCTTAGCCAGGCCTCCAGGCTGTAATTGCTGAAGATTTCGTGGCAAGAAGTCACAGCTATTTTTGCTCACATAATCCTCAATCCAGTCAGGTTTTTTAACTGGATTTTCCTCATGAATACTTCTTCTACTGTAAATTAGAGCAGGCTTGAGGCTGGTTTGAAGGCACATTTACTACATGTCTGGCTGTGGTTGACTGGAGCACTTGTCCCCTGGATTTGATGGGAAATGTTTTGAGCTAAAGAGAGTAGGCTGTGTAAATTCAGATCTAGAAATATGTTGATAACTTTTGACTAAGTAGAAACTGTACAGAGATCACCTGACTTTTCTGAAGAGGTGTTACCAGTGAGGAGTCAGCTGATGGTCTCGGTTGTTGTGAATGTCAGAAATACCAATAAAACTTATAGAACTGCCAAATTTAAATTTTTCTTTGAAGTATACACATTTTTCTGTGTTTCAAAGGAGGCTGTTACTGAGTTTTTATATGTGCTGAAAATTTAGAGTAATTTTTCTGCTTGTAAAAAAAAAATTATAGCAAAGCTGACAGCCATAGCCAAGAAGTACATAATGCAAACTGCTTGTCCAAACACATTCCTTCTAACTTACACCACATCCTTTTAGTCCCTTAATAGACCTTGTATGAATGGATAAAGCAGATTAGAGGGTCACCAACACCCTAAGCTATTTCAAAAAGACCTTAAACTACAATTCTACCAACAAGACTATTCATTGGAGTTGGCTGTAGTGAGAGTGTGAATGCAGATCCAACTTCAGACATTTTTCTCATTCTTTAAAGATCTGAAGTAAGAGTGAGATATTCTTAACTTCAAAGCAAAACAGACAAAAAGGACTCCCTTGGGTATGTCTAAATAATACTTACATTGAAGTGATTGATTTGGGATTGCTAGTAAGGCTAATTCTTGTGATTAAAATCAACATCTGAGAAGGAGCCCTGTCCAGTGGGTCAGAGGGAATAAGCCCTTAGCCCAGGCTGGAGTCAGAAGTTTGGTCATGAGTAGACAAGATCTGTGCTGGGATCAGTTTCTGTGCAAAATGAGCCTTCCCTTGGGGAGTTATGATGAGGTCAGTAAGGCAGCTGTGTGGTAAGCAAACTCCCTTCCTACCTGTCTGAATGGCTGTATTTCCCTGGGCTATACCTCCACAATATAAATGTGGCAGGAGTAACTTTCTGTAGAATAAGGAGTGCAAAAGAAGTTCTGCTCAGGTCCTTAGAAGTATGTTTTGGGCTTCTTCCTCTTCTCTTCATTCCCACCCTTCCCCAAATTTGGTCTAAGCAATTTATATTGCTCCTTTTTTGAATGCTTTCTCTTCATTCACTTTCAGACGTAACCATCAGATGGTCCCAGAGCTGTGTGTGTTTATCATTGCAGCATTTGAAAGTATGCAAATGACTTGCAGATGCTCTACTGGGCTGTAACCAAACTTGGCTGTGTCAGTTTTAACATGCACATGACAAAACCACACTGGCTCTGAACAGGCCTCAGTGTAATAAGCTCTCTAGGCTCTCCTTCTGCATAAACACTTTTATGTCCTTATTAATTAGAAACAGGAGTCTGTTTCTTTCAAAGTTCATGTGATAGCTATCAGGCCAAAGAATGAGGTACATGCAATATCTGAATGGTTTTATGATAATACTGCCAGGGATCTGAAGTTTATTTTTTGGGAAATATATGTTTATGAGTGTGTTCGTGTATATATATGTGTGTATATATATCTATAAAAGTTAAACAGGCATAAACAGTAAAGCTCCTGGAATATTTGATGTGGTGTATTTGCAGTTAATGCATTTCAGTATATATTTCACATGGCATATCGTTGACCTTAAACTTTAGTGAATATTTTCTTGCCCTTATATCTTAATGTCTTTCAGCACAAACAGATCTTGAAGCTGCTTTATGAATTGGCAACAGCACTGTGACTTACTGAAAAAAAAATACAAGAGCAATCTGGTAATAATTATATAAATCTCCACTCAAAAAGGCCTTTAGGTTGGCTGTAATTAGGAGCATATAACAGTAACTTCTATTTTATAGCACTGTTTCATAATATGGCAGTATTTGAAGGTGAAGTATTCTAAACATGTTCAAAAAGCTGTGGCCAATTTAACTCTGCACAAATGGGGAATAACTTCATTATTGATCATTTATTGACAGATAAACTGGCACAAGCAAGTGAGGATTTGGTTTGATTACAGCAGTCCAATTACTTGAGTAATTTTTGTCAAGAAGTTCTTACCTGCTGTGCCAAACAACAGATAATTTTCAGAATTTCCTTTGGCTGTAAATCACCACAAACTGTAACTTTCTGTGCACTGGTGTCACATAAGTTGCAGACTGGTGGTGGTACAGAAGCCAGGAAAGAGATGGAGAGAAGGCAGCTGGTAATGAAGAAAGCCCCCTCTGGCAGGAAGGGGTGTGTTTGCAAGCTGCAGTGATGATGGAGGTAAGGAACAAGCAGAGGTTTGGGGCCCTTAGCAGGCCCATCTCTCGGGGCTGTAATTTTATTGGAGAATAGTGGGAAATTCAGATAAATGTTGACAAAAATTCCCTAATCTGACTGAAGAAGCCAGAAATGTTGATGAATTGCACGCTAGTTCATGTGGACTACTTCATAAAGATGTGGCCTGGCTTAGCACATATCATCGAATCTGCTTCCCTTCAAAAACTCATCAGCATCTCTTTCAGTCCCAATCACTTTCTGTCTCCAATTTATACCAATTTAAACTCCCCCAGAAGAACAGATTAATATTTTCTTGTTTAAATTTCTCTTCCCACCAGAATCCTACACATCTTGCTGCTTTTGTCCTCCTTTGTGTGAAAGGGGCTGTAACATTTATCCCAGGAGAACTTTTCCATTTAATTTTTTTAAATTACTTTGTGCCTTGAAAGGATTGTATGAATTTTCTCAAAGTCTTTAAAATTCAACCTATTTTGGTTTTTTGGGAATATTATTCCTGAATATTGTATTTTGTAATTCACCTCTTTGCCTCTTCAGGAAAATGTTAAAATGGCTGTTTCAAGTAGTTGCTTGGGAGCTCCTTTCAGAATCTTGGTTTACTGCACTCTGCCCACCACTGATGTGAAGGGGATGATTCTGTCAGTTCCATACCTTTCTCTTGGCTGTAATCATGTACATGAAAAAGATATATAAAGACAGTAGGTTCTTTCCATGTTGCTGCTAGCAGGGTGTCTATCTTCCCTATCTTTTCCTCTCTCTTTGGAGAGAAATACTCCAAGTATATTCTGGAAACCAGCCCTGTAATTTTGACTGTGTAATTAAGAAATGGCAGGTGTGTTATCGCAACTCAGTTTAAGGTTTCCTTAGTCTGGACTGTGGCATGTACGAACTATAAATGCTTGAAAGTGAGCTATTTGAGAAGCTGTAAACCTGGATCAGAAGATTCCGAGTTCAGTTTCCCCTCCTTCTGAAATTTTTCATGATCCTGGATGAAATGGTTTCATTTGTATGCCCCTCCTGCCTCCAGACAGTAAGGAGTGACTGGTCTGCTTTTCATCCGATACTTTCTGCATGTGTGTGCTTGGACCCAAGCACCAGAGCACTCAGATGTGGACATGGCTTTGTTGATACTGAAGTGCTAGAGATAACTCTGTGTTTGTCCAGCACCTAGCAGATGAAACGCAGAGCATCATTTGGGATATCTAAGTGCTATGGTGATACAAATAATGATGGTACATTTTTCCATATAACAGAGACAACATGCATACTCCAGCAGTGAAGTCTGCTTTAGATAATTAGCTGCATAGCAGGTTGGGGAGAATTGCAATTAGGTACAATCGCTAATGAAAAAGCATGACACTTTGACAAGGAAACAATTTAGCAGATTAATCTGCAGGATGGATGTTGATTGTGATTTCGAAAGGAAATAAAAAGGTCAATACTGATACTAGAGTTTGTATGGCATTAAGATAATTAGGTTGAGGTATCTTTTTATTTTGAAAAATCTTTAGTAGGAAGATAATACTAGTTCTGCAAAAGCTATCTTACACTGAGGCTAAAATATGATTAGAGATATCAGTTCAAAAACTCATGCTGGATAGAAATCATTTGACAGGAGCTTTATATATTGTACTGCTGTTGGGACATTGAACAGTAACTGCTGTAATTTGTAATTTTCTTCATTTTTTAAAATATCAAGCTTTGTTTTCCCAGTCAGCTTCTAAACTGTTGCTCCTCTGTTATTTAAATAAACATCCGTTCTGTTCAAACTGCAAGAAGACGAAGCATTTCCGGAGGTTGCTGGTTAAAGCAAAATAAAAACTGCATTTTTCCTTGGATTGATTTTGTTTGCCATTTGTCCCTGGCTCTAATGGAGAATTAGAGAGAGTGGCTCATGTGTCTAATGTTGGATGGCAAAGTAAAGCCTGTGTGTCATTAAGGTTTGGGGTTTTTTTAAATTCTCAGCTGAGCCAGAGTGTGAACAGCTATGTATCTATTCTCAGTCCTCTCCATCAAAGCACAGAATTTTCAACAAAGCATCTGATTCATGAGACAACCATACAGGTGTTAAATTTGCAAAGGAGTGTGCCATATGTGGCCATGTTGGATTCATCAGGTCTTTGGAGAAGGAAAGGTAGTGGGTGTTGGATTCAAATCTGTCCAGTGAAAACACATCACAGCTCACATCGTTTCTCATGCTGGGATAAACTTGGATGAAAAAAGCCTATTTGTCCTCTTTAATGACTTGCTTTACTTCGTGTCTAGTTTCATCTTGGTAATTATGTACAGAACACGGATTCTGCTAAGGCAGAGTCTTTGCACTCAGTCAGGACCCACCAAGGCAGGCACCTTTTCCTCACAGGAAATTCTCCAGAGTGACTTCATAGGCCTGGGGTTGTGACTGGCATCTTCTGAGTTAGAGGAGAATGGAGATTAGTGAGTACCAGGAGAAAGGATAATATTTTTGCTTTTCAGCATCTTCTTTAAGCTCTATCCCTGACACTAGGAGAAGGACAGTAAAGCACACATCAGCTCCATAAACTCTTGTTTGAGATCTGAAAGCCTTTTCCCAAGGTTGTTTTATAACCCTGAAATTAAATTAAAAATGTTACATTATTAAGACTGTAGAATGACAGTCTCTCCCTTATGCTTCCAGATTTCTAGTTCCACCACAGCACCCTGAGCACTGCAGTCATGTGATGGCCATCAGGGCTCTGACACATGTTCAGCTAAGCTTGAGATGCATCATCCCAGTCTGAAGGGTATATGGCAGTTTTAGCCCTGGAAATGCATGGTATCAGGTGGAAATCAGCAAAGTAACATTTACTCAGCCCTTTGTGAAATGCCCCTACTTTTCTCTTGCTTGTAGAACTTTATTATTTCTATAAAACACGCAGCCTCTGTTATAATTAGATGCCTTTATATGACCCCAGGGTCACACACTTCTGGAACGTGATTCCAGCTGTACTGACAGCGATATCTGCTGTCATGTTGGCAGCAAAATACTCTGTTGGTGGCACACCCACATCTCAGAGCGAGCAAAACCAACAGGTTTCATTACCACAGGCAGCAAAGAAAACACTTTCTTCTGTCTTCAATGAAATACCATAAAGGTGAAGGGCAAGGTTAAAGTGAAAACTGAGTTAAAACAAGAATTCGAGGGAGAAAGGAAGCTGGTGCCAAGAATGCTTTAATAACCCTTATCTGCTCCAGTGTTTGTACCAAAGTAACCTCTTAACTTCTTAAGCAAAATACTGTATTTGTTGTCCACCATTCAATCACTTAGGCGAAGCATTTAGTCCCCCATTTTATATGTGCTGTGATACATTAATGGGATTTGTGTACCACTGACAAATCAATGTGGGAATAGTATCCCATCCAGAAAAGCTTTGAACTTTTCCTTCAGAACAAAAGGAACAACTGAAGTAACAAATCTGGTTTCTATAGATTTCTGCTACATGATTTATGTGAACTTTGACTTTTTTATAGTTGCAAAATTTAAAAGAGTAGCATTCCAACTATGTTCTCTGATGTCAATAGCTGTTCCCTCAGCCAGATGCTGAAGATAGTGTCCTGTATTTAGCTGCCTGTTTCCTCTTAACTCTGAATTGCCCGTTCATCTGTCAACTTTGTCAGAAATCTGCTAATAAATTTACAAGTCACACAGGATATGAGCCTACATGCACAAAAAAATTACTCCTCCATACTGACTGGCCCAGTCCCATTTCCTTTGGGAACCAGCTGATTAACCCAAAACAGAACCCCTTGAGCTGCCAGGAGGTGCTTTGTAGCCGAGGGCTAGACTTTGTCACACACCTTGGCAAATTGGTGCTCTCATTACCAGTCAGTGACGGAGTCAGGTCAATCTTTTTTTGTCTGGGTTAGAAGATATGTGGTGCTGTACAGAAAACACCTCTGTGTTTGTTGAAATAGGTCCATATCCTGTAACACAGACTCACTGAAAAACAGGGCTCCGATAGAAGTTTGGAGTCTGACAGGCCATCCTTCCCACCTCATGGTGGACTGATACATGATTATATCCTGTTTTATTGTCATTTGCCTTTCTTATTCTCAAGTAAAAACTTCATTATCTCTCCAGGTAAGATATTTTCAGAACTTTCTTACTGCTACCACAAGATTGTGCTAAGAATTAAGAGACTTTTGAAAGTTGTAAGCTCTACTATCAGTTATATCCAAGTGAGAGTCTGTTGGTCCCAGCATCACTGAGGAAGATATAAAGTATTAATTTATTAAGTGTGTTTAATCTACTAATATGTACGATTCTAGCAGGGCAAATATAGATTTCTTCCTTATAGTGAGGCCTGTGAAGTGTCATCCAATTCCTGTTCTGTAATCCCGATTCTGCGCCTCTGAAGGGGAACAGACTCTGAACCCAAGCTTTTCTGCCCATAGAGTAGATTATTCTTTTTCCTCTCATTTGTCCCACTCATCCCTTTTTTCTTTGTCTTGGCCATACCAACATCTTCATGACTAGAGCTCTGTTGCTTTAACAAAACAAGTGGGCTAATGATTGAGGTATAACTGCACACTGCTTTAAGGATACCTTAATGTGAGCACAGTCACATGTGAAAATGGCACATGAAAGATCGTGCTGGTTTCCCTCATAGGTTAGGTTATTCTGCTTGCTCGACAGAAAACGCCTCAGCTATGACCTCAGACAGGAAAGCTGAAAGAGTAACAAGATCTGTTATAAACATCCACTACAAGCTCCACACAAATGTCTAAGCCTTCTGGGTTGATCCCCATACTAGACATGTGAGTTCATAGGGGTGCAGCTCTCTGAATTTCCAGACCTGTTTCTTATAAAAATAACCTGATTCACAAGGGCAGAAACATGTGAGAAAGTTCCCTAGTAGCCCTGACAGCGATATCCATCCTGCTGGTGGAGGGATATTGTTTTCATTGGTCAGTGATAACCTCTCCCAGAGTTTGTAATCTTCTCTAAAGCTCAGATCAGGCTACTCTGGAGGGCCAAGAAGTTGTTTGCTGCCTGCTGCTGCCCAGTAACTCTCTGTTCTGTGGGAACTCTTGCAACTGGAGATCTTTATAAGTTGCCTGTGTAATTCTCTGGGAATCCGTCTGGATGTTATTCAGTAATCTTTTCCATATCTCTATTTGTAGGGGACTGTCAGGGTTCTTGCATTCAAGGTCTGTAGATGCTGCTCTTGTGATCTGCTGTGTCTGCATCACTCTGCTGACCACCCCATATGCAGATAGGGAGCCTCCTTTGTTAAGAGCTACTTGTTAAGAAACAGTTGCTAATATTTTCTGTCTTGCATTATCAAGCATAACAACAACTAAGTTACTCATTTATAGCTTAAATATTACTCAGAAATGCCATTTTGTTAGCACTGGACAGATGCCTCTGGAAAATCCTAACTTCCCTCCCTGTCTGTAGTGCAGAACTTGAGAGTTCTGGAGAAAAACAGTAGAACAGGACCTGAAAGGCAAAATACCTTGGTACTGTTACAAAAATTGCAAAAGACTTACCATGGATAGATCATTTTGCTTCTTGGGTTCTCCGTTTCACTTTGCCCTTGTGTCAGTTTAGATCATAATTTCTGAGGAATGAGGTCCTGTATTATATATGTTATATGACTTATGCCTCTGCCATACTGCAATTAATTAATATTTTTTTAGTGGCTGCAAATAAGCCACAGTCCGTAAGTGTTTAGCATCATTCCTTCAGTGATAAATCTCTAGTGATCACAGAAAAGCAATGTTAACTTCAGTTAAAAGATTGCCAGAAGTGTCTTTGCCTGCTCGTCAGCCCATCGTTCTTGCCCATGGAGCTGCAAACGACACAAAGCATTCTTACCACTGCTGCATCCTTCAGGGTGGGTCAATGCATATCTTATAGTTTTGGCACTTGTTGTAATTGGAGGCCAGCTCACTATAAGCTATTAAAAATAGAGGGTTCTGGTACAGGTCTGTCCTACCTTGGCACCTGAGAAAATGACACTAGTGAATTCAGTGGCTTCTGGGCCAAATTTAGGACTGCTAGAAATGGGTGCAATTCTGTTAAGACAAGTGAAGTCATAGTTACTGGTTACCGTTTTTAATTTAATAGTCAGAGTTCGTTATTAGAGTACAGTAAGGAGAAGTCTGGAAATTAAATAGGCTTGGTTATTAATAGTTAATGGCTTTTTAACCTAAAATTGCCATGTCATTAATTTATATGTTACCTCAAGGTTACTGTGTTGTGATGCAGGTGTACTTCAGAGCAAGAGTTTTGTCCTCTGCAATAATCCAGCTATGACAACACTGAAAAATGAGATGACAGTGGTGTCTGATGTATGAACACTATGCTAGAGAGCAAGTGTGTAGAAAGCTGATACAAAGTGTGAAAATGTAAATCAGGTGCCTGCCAAGCCAGGACATGTGTGAAACAAATGTTATCTCAGAGGTGCTGACAGGTGTTAGCAGCAGCCAGCATGGGGGGTTTCTGCTAGTGCTTTGTACTTACATCTTCCTGTTAAGTGAATCCTGGGTCTTGTTTTTCTGTGTGGAGAGCATCTGTCTTTTTATTGTTTTTATGTAACAGCAGATAGGTAATATGGTGGTGTGACTGGTTCTGGACTAGTCCAGGCCCTGCAGCCCATGGAAAGGGGTGAAGGGTCCTGATTTCCTTTCTGCCTCTGGCTCCCTGTGTAAACCTTGAGAGTTCACCATGCCTGCAAGAAGGGATAAAGGGATGGAGGTGACTGAATGCTGAAATTAAGTAAGAGTTGTGTTAGATCTCCAGTTCTTGGGTTGTGTTGGGATGCACAGCTTCTCTATCAAGAATCCATGTGGTGAGGCAGGTGGGAATTTTGGGTAAGGGGTTGGAAAAGAAAAGGCATGGATACATTTAAAACTTCTGTGCAGTACATACATGTGGAGCAATGCAGAAGGAACCCCTGAGGGTAGACTGGAAGCAGGATGTAAGGATGAGCTGGTAACCTGCTTGTTCACATGGAGGTGAAGCACCAGGTTTCTGGTTTTAGTGACAAGCAAAAATACGTCCCCAAAGAACACTTCTATGTACAAACATGAGACTTAATACTTACTTTCTCTGACACTGCTGTGTCATCTGACTCAGTATGCAGTAACAGAATTGTTTGTGAAAGACAGGAGGCAATTTGACATTGTCCATATGCATGACCAAGTGAAATTTGAGGTAAAGAGACATATACTGGTACCAGAGAGTCTTGAGCCCTTCCTGTCTTTACCTTGGGGGAAAAATAACCACCTGTGGCAGTTTAAAATGAGAAATGGAAGCTGTTCACAGGCTCTGCAGTCAGCTGGGGATGAAATGCTCTCTTCCGATGCTGAGGTGGAGCATCTGTGTTGTCCATGTTTTTTCTACCAGCTGGTTCATGACAAGGGATTTCTGACATCAAGGTGCAGAGACACCTGGAGAACCACAAGGATCATCATTGCTTGAACATCTGCCCAGAGCTTCCTGAACCTGCCCAGAGCTGGTACAGTGCACACAGAGCAGGATGTGCCTGGCATGAACCTGGAGATGGGCTCTTTGGGCACCTAGTTACCAAAAAAAAATTGAGTAGGAAAAGAGGAGGAGGAGAGGATCTCTGACATGATACAGTAGAGGCTGGGCGGGTTCTAGGGATGTTATATCTGCAAATAGTTCTAATTTACCTTTATTTCTGTGCCTCTCACATTCACATCAGCAACTTGGTAGCCAGTGGGAGTAGACTGTGGGTGTGATGGGAGCATTGTGGGTGACAGCAGTTATCTGCATATCATGGAGCAGCTGCCTGAGACGTCTACATTTACAGTAGAAGCCAAAGTGAAAGTCTGTCCAACTCGTTGGTCAGATAAGGAGCTGATTAGCACCAGCCCCTGACAAGTACCTTCACAGAGGCCACAGGAGGCTGGACTGGATAATCTCAACACAGAGGTAACAAATCCTGCTCTTGCACTTCATTCCATTGTGTTGGCAACAGTATTTTGTGACCAATTTAATTGCATCTAATCAAAATAAAGGTGTGCCTCACCTTTGCTGCAAGATCTGTAGTTTTCCTGTGTACGAGGCAGCTGTATGTCCCACATAAAAAGGCTTGACAAAAAAGAGTGAGTTGTGGTTTGTAGTTTTCTGAACATCGGACTAGAGCTTTTCAGTAATCATGTCCTAAGTATTGCAACAAAGGACTTGGGAGTCATTCTTTTGTCTGTTCTAGCCAAAGGATAACAATGGGAAGTGTTTGAAAAATACTTCCCTAGAACATTTTTTTCATTTAAATTTTCTTGCATTTGGCAAGGATCGAGTTTAATTATTTATTGCAGAAGGCTGCAACCTTGTCATATTCCCCTAAAGTGACAAAAAAAAATCCATTAAGATGCCATAAAATCAGAGTTGATTGACTCCTTTTGATATCCTCATAAGTCACCTTAAATGTCTGTAACATTACCTAGAGAGAGAGTTGACAGCATAAAGAAAGCCCTTATGAGCTCTCCTAATAAAGAGCTGCACCAGTGTGTGAGAATCTAACCCTTTTTATGGGAATCTGTTATAAATTTTCTAGCTGTACCATAAGGCCAGGGTCCTGTGAACCTGTACACAGGCATAATTTTACTTGCTTGTTGGTGCCCTTGCTCTGTGATTGTCTGTCCCCTGAATAAGATACAGAAAGCACTGCTGAATAAAGAGCTGTAAAAATCTATGTTGTAGGGGGTATCCAAGCTCTATTTCCTGTAGAATTAGAGGACCCATCCAAGTCATCTGCAAAAATGTCCAAGGTCATCGTTAAGTCTGTTGTGTGATCTGATGGATCAACTCATAGACACAGAGAGCTATGTATTCCATGCTGTTAAATATTCTCCGTTTACCACAGCTTTTTTCCACAGGCACCAAACATTATTGTCTCAAGAGGCTGTATACACTGGGAGCAATTTTTAAAAGTTACTGTTCATGTTGAAATAGAGTTGATTATGTTATAGCATGAACCAGATTTTTCTTCTTGTGGCAAGACGCTTCCAGCTTCAGATCTAAAACCTTCCAGTCTCTCCAGCGCTTTTGCTGACAGCTGGGATAGGCTTTCAGTGCTCTCACATTGGCCCAGTACCTGGTAAGTCCTTGGCTCCTCCATTTTCTGGCATCTTCTGCAATAGATTAGAAGATACAAAAAAATGCCTTGGCTTCTAGTTGCAACTTCACATATGGTAAAATGAGCTCAGCACTTAGTTATGGGGCTTTTTCCCCGATCCTCCCTCCTGGTGACAATTCCAAGAACTTATTTGGAAAATAGAAGTGGAAAATAGGAAAAATTGAAGCAAGTACTGGAGATCTGAAAGTATGGAGCTCTTGATACAAGCATGATATGTTAAAGAGAAAAACATCTTCAAATCATCTCTGAGAACTCACAGAAGAAAATATGATGCATGGGTCTTGTGCAAAAGATGAAGAATCTGGAATGTTAATGCTCTGAGCTAATTCGGAGGCATCTGTACTGGCCTGATACAGAGGCAATAACATGAATGAGAAGGATTAAAACCTATCAGTTAGCCAACATTTGCTGGAAACATAGAAATTGAGTGAAGCACTAATGGAGCCAACAGGATAGGAAACATCTGTTATACTGGCATAGTCAGCATTATAACTGAAAAGGACCTTACCTTGCAGTCTTTGCTAGGGTGGGCTGAAGAATTTTAGGTTGAACTGTACATAGTTAACATTTTAGAGAGCATGTTCCAGCTTCCTGCATCAATGACAACTATGTGTTACTTTGTTCTCAACTTTGATGAACTAGAATTTACTTATGCGATCCTGACCACTTGGTGGGATTTTTTAAGCTATCCTCTTGACAGACCACTGTTAAATGTTTTCCTCACTTATGCACATTTGCAGTTCAGCCGCTGAAATAAAAAAAAAATAAATTCATCTGTAGTCATGACCATTACGTCAAAACATTTATATCTTCTTAACTGCAGTATTTCTAAAGTTACTAAGTGTGGGTCTTATTAAGTGACAGAAAAAGCAAAGTTGCCACTAAAAGCCAGGCACTGGATGTATAAAGATACATCAAAGTACAGTAACCACAGGGTGCCAGAGTCCATCATCAGTTCTACTCCTCAGGGTGGTAATAGAAGTAGGACCATGTGCAAGTGGGATCACCAGATTACTTTACACAGGCTTACCCAGTGATTATCTCAGCTCTATATGTAATTACCACTCAACTCACAGCATCTGTCAGGACATGCATGTTTTTGACAAACCTTGTAACAGACGTACATCTGCCTTTGAGCTCGCTCCTAATTTCCTTTTCTTGCATAACCACTGGTGATGCTTTATACTACAAGATTGTATTGCTGAAGCTGAATGTAACAAAATTAGCATCAAGATACAATTTTGAAGAATAGAAGAAGTTTTAAGAAGGGAAACATGAAAGAGCTAATATATACTCCCTAACAAACATCTCTGCTATGAAGCTTTGTTTACATGTTTAATTTAACGGGCAAATGATTAACCAGCAGTGTGTATCAAGAGCCTCTTTTAGTCTGGCTTGCTCCTACTGTTTTTCTAGTAACTGAGGAGAGTGCTCCTAGCCATTTTGCAAGGCTGGTGGAAGAACAGACCCAAGAGATTTCAGAGATACAAGCAGGTTCCTAACAGCTGTAAATAAAATATGTATTATAATGTCTTCACATTAGGTTGTATTTATAGTTCCAAATATATCCTGCTGTGGTCTCTGTGGGAGATGTGCTCCTGCTGTGCATCTCCCCAGGGACATGAGGCTCTTCCAAGGTCACACAGTGCTTTCAGTCCTGCTCTGCAGTGTGTTTTCCTCACTGATGTGCAGCATCAGCACTCTGTCCACAGCAGGCTCCAAATATTCCCGAGGGAGAAGCTTTGCTCCTGTACTGTGCCATATGGAGCTGAATGCTTTAACACAGCCTGGCAGTCAGAGTGCTTCAGACTTGTCTCTGAGGCCATTAGGATTGATGCCTCACTCTTGAACTTGATGATCAAACAGCTTTTATTACCAGCTGAGCTGTTCTTTTGAAGAGGAGAGTCCTTGGCTCCTGATGAGACTTGAGACAGGGCTGTTGATTGTGGATACACACAAACACCCTCTGTCAGGAGAAAAGGAACTGGATAGCTGTCTAGCTGTGGGAGGGCCACTCCCACAGGGGTCTGTGGAGCAGGTGGCTTTCCCACTATAACTGCATTGGTTGGTGTGGATGCAGGAACAGGAGAGCTGTGTATTGTCACTGTAGCATGTCCACCAGAAGTCCTAGGAATATGTGCCCCATATGACAGGAGCTGAGAGGGGAGGGACAGCCTTCTCAAATCTTCTCTATTAAGTCAGCCCCTGATAAGGGACTCCAGCTAGACACTGTGGCTGCAGTGGATTTATACTTGAGTAGAAAGTAACCTTTAACCTTTACCAAAAAAAATGGGTGAAGGAAGCAAAAGCTTTTTGATCTATAAATGGAGTTATTCTGAAATCAATACCTACCTTTATCTTGGCCATGATGTCTGGGGATTTCTTCAAACTGAATCACATAAAGCCTTAATATTTGCTTTCTCTGGAGTAGTATTACATAGATACATCCTGGGACCATGACATCTTTCTCACTGATGGGAAAATTAAATCAGATCGATGCTTTTTGCACTAACATTTTTCTCTGTGTGTTCCCACTTCCTAGTATAACTTTGGCATAGGCAGTGGGCTTTTTACTAATTTTTATGAGAAGGATGGGCAGAAGTCCAGTGATCTGTGAGACCTTAGCACAACTTCAGCATTCCTGAAGCACAGGAATTGCTCTTGAACCTTATGATCATTGCAGCTGCTTGAGATTCCTTAAAACTAAATTTTGCCCCAGTTCTGCAGCAACACGATTAACTCTGTTGTCTCTGTTACCTAGCAGAGGATGTTTATTTTAAACAGGTGACAGTAACATCTAAGAATTATTGAAGTTTTAATAATTGTTGTTGATTCAGATGGAAAGCAAAATGCTGCCCTTGTAAATTGTTCTTTGAAATTAATTATATAACAGCTAATTGCAAGGACTTAATAGATTAGTTAAAAGAAGTGCTGGTAGCACTAGCATTGAATGATTTTTATAATGGCCAGAGTGATTCAGTTTTACGTGCTATTAATGTTCTTACTGTGAGAACTATCAGTATGTTTGATGTATCTGACACCCCACTGAAATCAGTAGGGCACTGTTAGTAAATAGGATGCGTTTTATGGGTCACCCAATAAGTTTCCTGCAAGGACTTGATGACAGCAGAAAATTTTTTGTTGCATGAGCTTACACAAGGTATCTGAATGTTTGCAGTGTACTGTGGTTCAGCTCTGTGAAATGAACCACTAGTGAAATGAGTTCTGAAAATCTGTGTAATTAAACTGCTAAGAGCTATAAACCCACTATGTTAAAGTACAATGTGTACTTATTAAAAAGGAGGGGCTGTAAAGTTCCTGGAATAGAATCTAGCTATAAATTACCAGTAGTTTTTAAAACTCTTACACAAAGTGGTTCAGTTTTTCAAAATTTTCATTGTTTGGTGTTGACAGTGGTTTCCTTTAAAAAATTATGGGTCTGTCCTATCTTGATACATCCACAGCCTCTTTATTCACATTTATCCAATGGAAGTTAAAACTGTTAAGCAAGAGAGGGATCTGAGATTGTTCTTCTTGCTTCTAATGTACCATAAGTTTTGGTACAACTAAACCATGAAGTGTTAGTTCATAATGTGATACATCACAAAGTATTTAAAGCATTATCATGAATTGCCTTGTATGTGGATTGTGACAGAGCTTCCATGGTGCATGTCCCTGATATGGAAAGGTGTGGGGGCAACAAGGTAGAACTTCTCCAGCCTCTGACTGTGGGTCTGTAGGGGAAAGCTGTGGAGATTATTGGAACCATCAATACTTGACTGCTTAGCAAGTAGGGGAGAGGAGGATTCTGTATTCCAATACCCTGCTATAAACTCATACAAAGCCTATTCAGGCTTTTACACTGGGTGAAGAAACTGAATCATCAGTACCCATACAACATTTTATTGCTTTTAGAAACTGGATTTTGCTACCTTTACCTGCCACCTAACAGAGCAATAAATTCCAGCTCTCCACTAAGTCAGCTCATGGACTAGGGCGCAATCGAAGATGTGTATGTTATTCTGAATCTGGCCACTATGTGCTTAACAGAGGTTTTGGATAGAAGGTAACATAGGTAGTGTAGCTGCCTTGTTTTTCTCGAGTCACAGAACTGGAATAACAGGACAGTTTTGTCATATTCACTGAGCTGCTCATTTGCATGTGGAATTCATTTGCAT
Organism: Edolisoma coerulescens; assembly: GCA_013397115.1. Taxonomy (NCBI): domain Eukaryota; kingdom Metazoa; phylum Chordata; class Aves; order Passeriformes; family Campephagidae; genus Edolisoma; species Edolisoma coerulescens. The sequence continues at coordinate 119,966 of VWZW01000135.1, read as the reverse complement.
GCTATTGACATTTGGGGGGAAAGCGCTGGGAAGGTTCTGGGAGGATCTACACTTGATGCAGAACAGATCTCTGGCTGCAGTGGGATGGGAACAAAATTATCCTGGCCTGTGGGAAAAATTGACAAACTTGGCCTCACAAAAATGTCTCAGTTGTGCATTTTTTGTTTAGAAAGATGCAGCAGTGCCTTGTAAGTAAGGCATAGATGTTAGGTATTTGTAGGAAGGAGAACTTCATTTCAAATCACCTTCTGCATAGCTTCCTTTCATCTTTGGGAAGTTCCTGTAGATTCACTCTTTCCATTTTCAAAATATTTTTTTGGTTTATTTAAAGGCTCTGTGGAGTCCAAAGTTCTGTTCCTTACTGTGCCAGCCAGGTTTGTGATCTTGTATAAAAGAGACTTTTTCAGAGATAGCCTATGAATGCTTTCTGGGGTTCTGAAATACACCAGCTACACTTGTCAGCAAAATGTTCCTTTGGTTTAATAAGTACAGGAGCCAGGAAAACTTGTCCTGTGTTTACCAGGACCAAACAGTCTGGTGGAATGAGTATTCAAGGTAGTGAACCGTGGCTGGAATGACGCAAATGTGTGTGGACACACTCAAAGCTACTCTTTTGCTTGGGGCAAATGTTAATGACACTTCCATGTCTCATGATAAATTCATTCAGACATTAAGTCACTGGAAAAATTACTCTCTGAAAAATATGCATGTGTTCCTGCTGACTCAAAACCCTGTAATAGCAGCACGCTTGGGAAAAAAAAAAAAGTTTTAGTTATTTTGTGATCTTAAGAATCAAAACTTGGCAGAAAATGTCCCGAATTCAGACTAACATGGTCATTTCAGCTTGTCCAGGACATCTAACTTCCCTGTGGCTCAATTAAAGACTGGGAGCTGGGATGTCTGTGATTCAAGGAGGAGGCCCCTGTTGCATATAACTAAAGAGGATTTGGAGCAATTGGTGTACACTTGCACTGGGGAGAGGATTTTTGTGTTCAATTATTCTGTTTGGTAGTTCATTCTTTTTAAAAAATATTATTCGAAGATCATAACATGGTTGTGATCTAATTTATTTACTTATTTCTGTAATTACTTTAATTTCTAGACTGGTACTGAAATGTTAATTTTAATTTGTGAAAGACTACTGTCTGAGCAAACAGAGCAGCACCTTTTGGGACGTTACCTGAGGTGAATGTATTAGAGCATTTTCTACACAGTCAAGCAGTAAAAGTAATTGTTCAGCTTGTGCAGTGGTGATGTGAGTATTCTTGGCAAGGAATAGCCAGTTCTGAGCTTGATGAGCCTTCCTATGTTATTTTGGTCTCCTTTTACTTGATATTTTTGTGCCTTGAGTACATCTGTTCAAAAGGCTGGTCACTTTCCTAGATTTGTTGGTTTGGTTGTTCTGTAAGGATCATCTATTCTTCCAGGCAGAGCTGTCTCCTTCCTACTTGTTATGTGTGTAGCACCTGGTACAGAGTGTCCTCAGAGGTGCTACTGTAATACAGAGCTCACTCCTATTAATAGTTACAAAGCATTCCCATTCATGTGAGCAGGAACTGGGCCTTGGTGAAACCAGGGAAAAGGCTTCAGCGGGTGATTGGAGGGTACACCGACCTCGTGCTCGTGTCCCTCAGAGGAACATTAAGTGGATGCAGCATGAAGCAGGGCTGGGCATTGTGTATGCCTCCCTGCTGTTTTTTCATGAGAAAGTTTCAGGATGAGCTTTAAATTCTATATTTAATTCAGGCACCTGCAATGTTTCATATATGTTGCATGTAGTAGCTCTACAATGAGGGTTTAAGGGAGTTCAGTTTAGGGTGGAGAGGAAGAAATATATCTATGGAAAAAATTCCTCTCCACTTCTACAAAGATGTTGTCTACATGACCAGTAGCTGGTATCTCCTGTGTAGGGAATACTTGCATAAATGCTTATATATGAGCAAACCCCCCCCCACAAAGATGCTTTCTGCTAAGAAATGCATAGCAATATGCATAAGACAGGAATTGATAAATCAGCCACAAAATAAAGGCTTGCCATTTTCTCCTTGCAACTTTTCTTTAAAAACATGTATACATGTTCTTTATCTGCAAGAAAATGTAAGCTTGTGCTACTTTTTAGTGTGTGGACAATGCACACAAGCTTACAAATCAATTCAAAACTAAGTGCTTAGGTAATCTCAAGCTTGAAGATTAATTTGCAGCAGAAGTTGCTGCTGGGTGAACACTGAAAAGAACATCAGTTTCCAGTTTCTCCTTCAGTGGCTACTAATAGGAACATGGATCCCTCAAGCCTGACATTACATAAAATTGTTATTAGTATGTGGATTCCAAATTCTGTGCCTTTTGGGTTCTAAACTTTTAGATTTAACCATATAAAGACACACCTTGGAAAGGTCTGATGGGTGCTGATTTACATCAGCTCAGGATCTGATCCAGGAGCTGTGTCATCACCCCAACAGGTACAAATCCCACTGTGAAGAGTTTTCATCAGTTCCTGTTCCGTGGGGAGTAACTTCAGTTTGCACAGTGCACTGTAGCTGAACTGGAGTTCACAGCTGGCCCAGAGTCACTTCTGGAAAACTGTTTCACAAGGGACTTTATTTAGGTTTGAAAGATATCCAGGCACTTAGAAATGGCAGGTAAATCCCTCATTGCATTAGAAAATCTCATTTAGTGCTTTCTACCAGTTAACTTCCATGGGAATTGAGTTTGTTTGTGTTTTTGGAAAATCCCATGAGTACTTATATGAATCTTTATCTACTCAAAATTCTGACTGTTGACAGTTTTGAAAGTATTGTCTGATGACTAGCAAAGTGGAGAGTTTTGTGTTCCTTTTTTAGGATTTTAGTGATTGCTAACATGGTCCTGTCCAAAGGGTGAAACTTTTCTTTAGCAAATGCCAATTAAATTATTTGTTATTTAATTTACATTTGTTATATTTCTTCTGCCGTGTTTTAAGGTGTTGAGCTGCATGGGTCAGAAAGGATATCTGTGCCTGGAAATTAAAAGCATTCAACAGAAAACAGTGTTTATATATGCAGCTCCTCTTGCATTGAAAAATTTTCACTAAAGCAGAGTCTGACCTTTAGAGTTGCCAGCACTGTATTTAATGTGCTTGTAATTTATTTGAAGGCTCCACTGATTTTTATTTTAGCTTTTAATATCTGACACATTCACATTACTTAAGGGGTTCTGCCAAAAGCAATTCCAATCACAGTTGAAAAGGAAAAGATGCAGAGTCAAACGCCTCGCCCCTTATTCACTGTTCATAGAAAATCTCTATGAATGGGGATATCAGACATCTGCTTAGTCTGAGAGATTAGTGATTTTTGGAAAGAGTATCAGCTGCTTGCACATGCAAAAAGAGTCTGATTTTTAACAGCCAAGTAAATAACTAGAAACGCAGAGTGAATTTCACCTTATGAAGTGTTGGTTGTGAAGAAACTGACAGATCATGAAAGTCATCCAGCAAAAACTAAGTCAGACTTGAGTAATATATGAAAGTTTCAGAGTCATTTGTTCTTTGAGTGCTGGCAAGAAGCAGTAGCCATGGCTGTTTGTCTTGCTGCAGTGATACTCTGCAAGAATAGGCAGCCAAGCCAGGATGAACAACTGCAGCTGACACTGGCTGCTCAGTGAAAGAGCTCAGATGGGTTTTAGCCCTCTGGATAAAGTTTACTTGCTGCATCTCCAGACGCAGAACTGCTCTGAGACAGCAAATCTTCAACAGAAACAGAAAGGTACCAACACTGCAAACAGAGGCAACAGGCCCCACACTGTTCAGCATTTCTGACTGAAATGAGTTATTTGGCTTCAGAGTTGAGTAAGACTGTACAAATACAGAAAAATACTGCTGGAAATGGAATTTCTGCCAAATTCAAAATTAGCAACTGTGAGTGACAATAGTTAGCAGATGTCAAGTTTCTATTTATTTACTTGTTTTATGGAATGTTTATAGGTTTCATTTTAATCTTTTTTTGTATGTTAGTCTTTCAAATTTTCTCATGTGAGGTGCAGAGAATTTGTGTACCAGCTCTTTAAAATGGCATCATTGAGGCATCTGGGTGAGACTGTATAGGATACGGAAATTTCTCTGTATGTTTTTTGTTGCTGTAGATCTTGTTTGTTTACAGGGTGAAACATTATTAAACAGCTCAGCAGATAGGCAGTATAACCATCTACCCTCACTGGCCTTTTGTTGGCCATCATCACCCACCTGGCTTCTCTGCAGAGCCTGCTGAGAAAATTAACATCCCTCCAAACACTAAGTAGCTGTCAGACAAGAAGTCTGGGCCCAAGCAAGGCAATGGCAAGACCGTTTCCCTTCCCTGGAAGAGAAGAGCAAGGATTTGCCACAACTTACCAAGCACTGAGCTGCAGCAGTTCTGGAGCAATCCCAGGAATTGTTCTCTGCAGTGTAATTGCCACAGCTGTGGGTGTCTCCTGTGACTCTCCACATATGCAAGGAAAGCACGAAGGGAAAAGGAAGGGGTGTATAATTTTGCTTCCAAGATAGTCCTTTCACTCCTGGCTGACATTGTTCTTTGTACAACAGACACTGCAAAAATCTATGTTAGCAGCTGTTTTCCCAATCAAAGCATTTTCCTTGGATGAGAGTGTCAACTGGCTGAAAACTGTCTCCAACCATCTGACTTTCCACGGTGGGGTTGGGGGATGTTACTTTTATCACCAATAAAATCTGAGAACCTTTGGATGTGGCATTACCTGTCTGACTTACACATCCTGGTAAAATTTCCAACAGCTTTCTTTATTACTGTCAGCTTAATTTAAATCTCCTAATTTTTCTGTGCAGGAAAATGAGTAATGCAAGCTGAAGGGTGGATTTTTCAATTGGCTTCTTCACCAGAAGGGCACATATTTTGTATGTTGAGGAGGGTGGAGATGGAATGGGATAGGACGTAAGTTATACTTCTCTGTAGTTTGAAAGGGAATTTGAAAAATTATTCTCAATTTATTTCCAACTGCCTTGTGTAGGCAGCTAGACCATTGGCAAGGACTTAGTGTCCTTCACTTCAGGAATGACATCTTGGGAATTTTACATGTTGACTCTCTGGTTTTATTCCATTTTAGAAATATATGGAAGAGAGGAAAAAAATTTCAGCAGCCTACTTCAAGAAAACAGAAAAGTGGGCTGGAGAGGACAGCATTCTGAGAGGCCAGACACCTAGGTCCTATTCCCATATCTACCATTTGATGCCAAACTGAAGGCAAATCACTTTAGGTCTCTCTTATATTTTCTTCTCATGCTTTTTTCTGCTTGCCTATCACCCTTGAAAATGCTGCACCTGACTCAATAAAAACTGGAGGTGTGTGTGGGGCTGCCATTATTGGTGATGACATATATCGTGATGATATATCGTGATGACCGGGTCTCTGCAGCGTTTCAGCTGTGTCACATCTTCCAGTCCTTACCTGTTCCTATTTGGCAGCAGCAGCTTGGTTTTTAATTACAGGTATTGTCTGATCAAAAATGTACATTTCAGTGATCTGGAAGGTTCTACAAGAGCAAATACTATGGCCAGCATCTGGGATTCAGATAACTCTGTTGAGCCTTCCCATGCCAGTTAAACTGTCCTCAGGCTTAACCTGTCCATCACGCTCTTTTTGACATCTTAGTTCTCTCCTGGATGGTGTTCCAAAGATCTCCTAGGTACAGAGGTGTTACTGAATGTATGCCCAGATAACTTCGCTATTACAAGTGCTCCCATGTGTTTGGTATTGCTGTGGAGTATACAGAGAACAAGGGTTATGCTAGAAGGTATGGAATCTTCCTGAAGCCTCTTCTTAACCACAAAAAAAAAAACCCAAAAAGGCACATTATAATGCTCCTTTCCTTTGGTGGGCATTGAGACAAAATAAAATGGTGGAATTAACATTTGATTAATATCTTCTTTCATCTTGATGGGTGAAATTGTAACTCCAGGCCAGACAGCAGTCTGTTAAAGATTTAACTGAGAAAAGCATTCACCTTCTCAGAAAGGAAATTTGGATTTGAGGCTGCAAGCTACTGTCTGCAGCTATTGCTTATTCAGAGCTCTAATATGTTGCAGAGATGGAAGACAGTGAAAAATTTTTCAAAGTACGGGTACTCAAAAGCCTGTCTTCATTTCAGTGCTGGCATCCTTTCAGCCACAGGCAGGGGTGACATTGCTTAGCACTGTCTGCACCTGCCTGCAGAACAGCATCTTCCATCTGTGCTGTCAGACTGCCCTGATTAGTTGGCTCTGATGTTTTCAGGGGCCCCCAGTGAGTTACATCAGAGATGGACTTTGTCCAGGGATTCAGCCTTAATTTGAATTTACCACCTCCCCACCCAGAAGCTAGGCTCTGAGGTTATTTTAGGAGTGTGTATGTACGTGTAATGATTCTCATGTGTTTGCCTCAGCAGGATCTGATGGACTGCTGTGCTCTTTTCTTTATTTCCCATCTTTGACATAATGAATTGTAGCCACAATTGCATGAAGCCATCTACGAAGTAATTTTTTCCAATGGTGATGTTTTTTTCCAAAAGGTTGCAGACTACTCTGCTGCTCACTGTTTACTTAAAGAGAAAGAATGTAGCCACATATGTTCACATACATAAACCATAACTGGTCTGATATTGTACTGTGTACAATGCTTTTTTGAAAATAAGTGAAAACAGACCAGCACACTTAGCTTCAAAAGCTGAGTGTACAAGGGAAAAGGAGGGAAAAAAGCCGAGATTTTTGTTTCCATTTTTTTACAAAGTATTGTGAGTACTGTGCAGCAAATAAATGGGTAACTTTTTTGAAGTTTCTGCCCAGTCAGGACATGACTAACTGATAAAACTGAAACCCTGTTGTAAACATTTGGAAAGACAGTAATACTGACGTGAGATCCCCTGGTACAGTGTGACTGAAGCACATCCAGCACCCGTGTTTCCGAACAGGCTGGAAATGGCTTTGTAAAATCCTACTTGGCTGATGATTTTTGAAGAAAATAGGTCACAAACTCTTGATGGTCATCTTGCTAAGAAGTCTATAGTCCTCAAGATAACCTCAATACTTAGCTGAATTGGCTTTGTATCTTCCTGCCAAAGGAGGCACGGCTTTCAAATTAGAGTGAATCACACCGGTAAATGATTTCTGAGGCCCAGTTATGACACCCTTGTTCCAAAGGCTGAGGAGCACATGACATTTCCAACTATCCTGCTCTCACTCCAGGACTGTCAAGTAATTTGGCTAGTGGGGTTCCAGGGACCTGGCAGAAGTTTATTTTCCTTGTGAAAATTTGCTAGAGTGATTCCTACAGCTTTTAGTTTAAATTACAGAACATGAGAGGGACTGTGCAGAAAAACATTGGGTTATGGATAAAACACTGAGCATAGATGTGGAGGAGAATAAGCCACAAAATGTTGTAAAGGAGTAGTAAAGGAGTAACACGGGCTAAATGTGGCAAGTAACAGGGAGAAAGATAGGTCACCATGGTGTTTGGATACATTCAGCAAAATTCGGTGTTGATTTATCAGAGCCTGACCTGTACCCCAACTGTGGTTTATTCCATGCACTATGTAATGCTCAGGGGACATAAATTGTGCAGCCCCAGGATCCATGAGGTTCTTGTGAAAGCTTCTGAAATGTCTGATTGCTCTTCTGGTAATTCACAAATGGTCTGCACATGCAGACTTTGCTGCTCACATCATAGTACTGTTGTGTGAACTCTTCTTGGTTTGCTAGTAAAAGTACATTATCTCATGTTAAAGAATAAGGAAAGAAGGTTACAGGGGCAAATGAGAGACGTAGTACAGGTCAGTAATTAATTTTCTATTTGTTTTCCCAAGACTCATATATGGGTGTTGAGATATGCTAAGTACATGGACGTTGTTGCAAGTGTATATGCAGCATATCAGTGACCATAGAAGTATGCAAAAACTTACCTTCACTAGGACCATGTGCCCTGGCAATAATGTGCATTTCCTGCTAAATGTTTATCTTATTCTATCTGTGTTTACTTAGATGGCTTAATGTGTGCTTTGAAGCTATGGGGCTGTATTTGTGCTTGTTTCCCCAACCAAGGATTATGTGGTAGACAAGCAAACGAGCTCGTTAATGAAATGTGCTGAAGGGAATTTAACACAGTTATATCCTCTGAGTACTCCTGTGCCTCTGGATTGAAGTGTTGTGCTGTTGATAGTAAAATGATGCACAGGGACAGAGGATGGTCAGTTAAAAATCCAGTTGGAGTAACTGATAAGGCTTAAGAATTCTTGCTTTGAATGGCAATGTAATTTAATGATAAATACAGAGGAGTCTGTTGTTGAACTGGGAACTAAGCAAAGAAGATTGCTTGCTGATGTGCACTATCTTTGCGGGGTAGGTGTAAACTTACTGAACTAAGACTATCTGTGTTTTTTCTGAAGACCTGAGAACTAGCATAGGATTCTTGAAAATAGCAGAGAAGAATGTGTCCTTCACATAACCCTCAAAACTCACTGAAGGGCAAAGGGCTCTTCTACATACCAAAGTCCAAAATACTGAATTTCAAGAATAGTTTCTATCATAGCTGCTGATGATCATCTGTGCTGTTGGACTCTGTAAGATTCTTGATTGTTTTGTCATTCTTCTGATTTATGCACTGTGCTTTTCTCTGGTGTGTTTACTTTAAGTTGTCCACCACACAGAATTCCTTCTGACTAAATAATACAGGTTGGGGCTCCTTCAGAGCTCTTGGTTATCTCTCTGGCCATAAGAAAATTCACTGAAAAATTAGGCCCATTGAGCCCAAACCATTCTTTTTCTGAGCCCAAGGCTTTTCTCCTCTGGTTGCTGTTCTTGGTAGATGTGTTCTTTTGCTGTTTCTTAACGGATTTCAAGAGGACAAAATACTTTGTAAAAAAATAACACAGAAGCACAACACTTTCCTTACTCTCCTGTGAGTATTATGACAGAGAGTGTAACAAGAAAAATATGTGTCCATTTAGGGAAATAAAAATGGCAGGCATTTAGCAGGAATCCATTTGAGCTTATAAGAATATAGAAAGAATTTCTGATTTGAAACAGGAGTAATTGTGCTGACAGAGGGAGACAGACTTATTATACCCAACTAGTTGTCACGTGGTTTTATTATTCTATAAAATCTCCTTCACAACTGTATGCAATATCATACTGAAAAATTAATCCTTTAGTTCCTCTATGTTATGTGCTTAATGACATTAAAAAATGCACAAGATTCTGTGTGAAATGGAGAATAACTTAAAGTAGAAAACCAAACAAGGCTTATGGTGTCAGCCAAAGTCCACCGAATTCAATTGCATGATTTGTATCAAGCCTAAAATAACTAAATGAAATCTATAGATTATCAACGTGTTCATTTTCTTACTGACTTTCTAATGGAGTAGTGGATTTTTCCAGCAAAACTGAAAACTGACTTCATCATTTTACAAGGGGGAAGTAAGAACCTCAGATTACACATTGATTTCTGAATATACAATGCTGCATAAACATTTGAAATCACTGAACACCATTCACATGCTTAGAAAGTAAAGCAGTTTTAAAGATAATTGATCTGCTGTCAAATTGAAAGAAATTTCCAGAAATGCTTTTAGTGAAAAATAATAAATAGTGGATGAAGAACACTTCAGAAGTGAAACATTCTTATTCCACATTGTAAGCTATAGTTGGAAGAGGCTGTTAAAACAAATCTGATTTCTGTAAATGTAAACCAACCACCTCATGACACATTTTTCAACTGCAGTTTGTAATCAAACCATAGGCCCAGTGGAAAGACTGATTTAGTAGTAATGTAACCCAGGTTACACCGTACGTGTGTGCAGTCAGTAGATTCACAGTGGTCTGTGCTGTGTGATACGATGTGGATTACCCTGAGTTTAGCAACTCTGAGGAATCCAGCTTGAAATAAAGTGTGAGCACTGTTTGATGCTCTTCTGGATGTGTGTGTCTGTGACCTTTGCAACAGTTTTGCTGGAGGACAGTCAGTTATTCAGCTGCTGTAAATCTTCCACATTCCAAAACCATCAGTGCATCTGCATTCTTTTGCACAAGCTGATACTCCCTCTCAGAAGATACTGCATTATCTTACCATGATGCTAACAGCAAAAGCATGTACATCAATTTGTTAAATTTATTAAGGGGAGTAGACTCATGAAAAACCTGTAGGATCACATCCTGTAAAATTAACTTCAGTTTAACTGGAAAAAATTAGATTATTGTTTTCTAGAATGGATGCTTAGCAATAGATTATGGTATTCATATTTGGGCAGTTCTGAAAAGAAAAGTGCTGAGAATTGAATTCTCCTACTTATATGTGCTGAAAAGGCACTTAAAAGCTATGACTCTGTTTTCTGTTCCAAAATCTCATTACCCAGTAGGACATGCAGAAGATATCCCACTGAGCTATGGCGAGCCCACCCATTGTGCCCTGGCCTGAGAGCCCCAGTGGTTCAGTGAGCAGAGCAGTCGGCTATGAAATGCAAAATGTTCTAGTTTGAGTTTGATCTGTGTTGACATGCCACAAAGTAGCCCACTGGTTCCACCAAAATGTTTACGGTGGAACCCGTGGGTGTTCTCCCATCAGCCAGGTATGGAGTGAACCCAACGCTGGGAGCTGGAGCATGCAGGAGGAGGGAGGGACACTTTGGGATGCAAAGCTGCTGCACCAGAAAACAGAAAGATGTATTGGTTGTGAAATGATGCTACTTGTTTGGATATGAGATTAGGATAATCCGTCATATGGTGTCGTTTCTTCCATTTATAATAGGTTGCAATTATGAAATACTCTCATTTTGAATTATATATAAAATTCATTTGGTTCATATCATAAGTACCTCTCCAAGCTTATCTGTGAATTTCATTATAATTCACAGCTTTCTCCTAAGGTAGCCCCAAACTAATCAGTGCTTTACAAGCTAATCAGCTCATACTGTCACAAGTGGCATAATGCAAGTAATTATGCTTTAATTCAACTTCTAAACAAGGAGAAGAAAAAATCAGATTGAACAAAAAGAGGCTTATCATGAACTCATGAATCGATAATCACGATTAATGGAGGGTCTCTGGGAGAAGATGTGGTTAAATCTCTTGTCTGTGACCTTTTCATTGGGCATGGTAGAAAAATAAGCACACTTACTCCTGTGGTATGTTGACCCAGCCAGCAGCCAAGAACCTGTTATCTCCAGCATCTTCTCCTAATCAAATCTGTTACCGCTCTCACATATTTAAAAAAAAAAATCTTTTTTCTCTTAGACAATCTCACTATTAAATATGTATGTCCTGATTCTTTATGTCACCTATATATTCAAGTGAAAGGACAAACTGTTTCTCTAAAAATGCCTAACTTTAACAGAGAGTGAGGATTCCCAGGTCCCATTCTTCATTGTGTTCTTGAATCCTGGTAAACATATCAACAATAATTGTCTCTGTTTAATATTTATAGCAGGATCTGCAAGGGAAGATGATATAAGCACAAAACAGTTTTCCTAGAGAAGCTAACTTTTAGCAGATCTTTGTTTTAGAAAAATGCTTCTGTGGTTTAGCTGGTGATTCACATGACTGAAAGAGAGAACCTCTGTAACCTCACCAGACAAGCCAGGTGAGAGGGAAACCCTTTGAGAGGGGAAAGGGAAGTAGTCAAAGTTCCACCATTGTATCAAAACCAGATGATATAGTGTCTACTCTGTGTCAGAAATCACAAACCAAGTATACCTTCTTTTCCTGGAAAATAAATCAATATCAAACCAGAAGCTTCATCTTATTTCACACCGGTAGGAATTATTTCTAACTTGGGCCCATAAGGCTGCCTAGGAGTCAGTCACTAATTCAATTAGAAGTTGTGTTGCATTAGAACTGGTGTTTGAGGAATAGATGGATTAGATTTCACTCGAATATTTGCCTTTGCCATTTTGCAGAAATAATGAATGGCTTAAAAAGGGTAAATCGGGATAAGACCCAGACAGACACAGTCTGTCAGCTCTGCAGTTTCGCTTTCTTGGAAATGAAATTGAGATCCATATGAGAGTACAGGGCTGTAAATGGAAAAACTTTTCTATTTCACTGGACTGAGTCTAGTATAATACTCAGGATTTTTTCATGTGCCAAAAAATTCTGCATGAGATTGGACTTTTAAATCTTACTACTTTTAGAATTTACCTATTCCCTAAACTAACAGAACTGTAGTTATCTGATGAGACTGAAATACAGGTGTTTTAAATCAGTTAAAATAAATACACATTTGTTTAATATATAGTGTCCTTTGGTAATGAGTTCCATCAGTTTAAGTCCCAGAGATTAACAGGATTTAAATATCATTAAAATGTAGATGGCGAAATCTGCTTAACATATGCTTTTTAAGATTAGGTTATATATTCCTGAACCCTCTAACTGGAGGATATGAGAAGAAATCTCACATTTATCAGATCTTCAGTGAAACCAACTACTCGGTTAACCAGACTAGAAATGAGGGAGCTTGGTTTGTTCTCCAGGAGTGTGTGATGTGCAACCTGAATGTGAAATGGGCTCTCTAAGTGCCACAGAACTGAACATCAGCCTCCACTTGCTGCATTCAGCAAGGAGCTGGAGGCTGGCCCAGGGTGCCAAATGTAAGTGACTGACATCAGTGGTTACATTTATGTCTTAGCGTTTTATAATAGGCACATATGTAGGTAAAGTGCTCCCAAAACTGTGTAGTATTGGACATTGAAGGATTCGTGAACTGGGTGAAGAAATTCCAGGCAGATGCTGTTCTGCCTGTAGTAGTGGTTGCAAGTCTGGGTAGTTGCAGTAAATGCAAACACTGCAGTTAGATTTCTTTTTTTCCCCTTTAATGCAAGGTAAGCTTCGTGAAAGCATGGTACTAAATAAAGTGCCTCTTCTTCTAACCAGCATCTGACCCCAGCCAGCAGCTGCTGACACTCCCTGCAGCAGCTCCTCACAGTGGGGAGAAAATAGGAAAAATGAAATTGAGAGAACTCTACAGTGGAGATAAAAACCAATTTGATAGGTGACGAAAAGAATGGGGTGGGAGGAAACAAGTGAGGCAAAGGAGATAGCACCACCTCCCACAGGCAGAGCAGTGCTGAGCCAGTCTCTAAACAGCCACTTTGGAAGCCAAAACCCCACCCCATCTCTTTCTTCTTCCAGTTTTTATTTCTGAGNCATACTACTTTTTTTTTTTTTTTTTTAGTTTGCTGTTGTATGTCTTAGTTTAAAATTCAGATTTTCCATTTTCCATTTTCTTTGAAATCATTTTCCCACTGTAGAGGCCTCGAATACTCAGCTTTCCTCGGGTGGTTGCCACATTTCATTGCTGCTGAGACTCCTTGGCCTATTCAGCTATGTTATAATCTGTCCTGTTTTTCAGAAGCCCACTGAGGCTCATATTTGCTTATGTTACGAGCAAAATCTGTCTTGCTTAGCCTGGCATTCTTCTTGGTACTCCTGGTGGGTCTTCACAAGTTCTTCAAAACTATTCATTTAGAGCCAGTAGAAAAAGTTATTAGCCCTCTTTGTTCAGTCACCAAATTTCTTTCAAATTTCTCTCTTTTATGAGTTCTTTTCTACCCAGCACCTGCAAATCATCTCTGTTATGACAGACATCTGCCCCTGTCTTGGCAGATCATGGCCTTTGCAGGCACATAGAACATGCTCACTTCATTCCAGTTGTCAAAATCATTATTGTGAGATTCTGGGGCAATGCTGCATCCCCATTACAGTTTACTACCAGACAAGGTGTGTCTAGTTTTTAATCAAATTGCTGTGTATAATGCCTAGCTCTAGACTTTGTGTCACTGCATGTTTGCATATACTCTGTATTTTTCTTGGAGCAGTTGTGAGCAATTTACTTTTGCCTTCACTATCCTATTTCCCTATGACTGGAACCCACTTAATTCCTTCAGATTCTCAATGTCTTTATTAAAATTGACATCCCACATCCATCCTCATCTTTGCACAACAGTTCTTTCAGGTTACTGGTTTGGAGCAGCTGGATGCCAATTTCACTCCCTAATTCCCAGTGCTAAGGAGCCTTTGTAACCCTCATTTGCCTGCAGGAACAACCCAACCTTGCACTGACCCACTTATAACTCTTACTCTGCAACAGTCTCCTGGCCTAGCTTCAGAAGTTTCTCGTGGCTGATTCCATCTTCTCAGGTCAGTTTATAATCTCCCCTTACAGCTTTTCTGCCTTTCTTTTCACCTTTTTAGGTTAAAAAAAATTTACTATATTCTGTTCTCACATGGAGTGAAATTAGTCGTACAATTTGCCCCCTTCACCTGCACTAGATGAAAGATACTACAAATACTTGTTGGAGGTAGGGAAAGGAATGTGATATCTTTTCCTTTCCTTTGCATCTGTGGCTCCTGACTTTTGAGCTTCTCTCAAGACCTCTCTCTGAGAAGAAAACATTAAAAATTTTCCAAATTTCATCACCTTTAGAAGAAATGAAACATTCTAGTAATTTAAAAATGTTTGAAATTCAGAACTACTGGTGATACTATCCAAGGGTTTTGTATATTGTCTTAAATGTGGAAGGTGCACTACAGAGTAGACATCAGTGAAGTTCTTTCACCAACTGTAATTGAAAAAAGTAGTGCAGGAAAAGAGAAAGATCATTGTGGAGGGGTCATGAATCTTTTGGCAGTGATGACACTGTTGACTGACAAGTTAATATGTTAAAATGTAATGGGGTTTTTTTTGATTGATTTAATTGTTGTTTTTTGTATGTGTGCTTTTTTTGGTGTATATATAAAGTAGGTCACAAGTTTCGGTGAGAACTATGCAAAGAACCTGAGCCTAGGGAGGCTGGGATAGTGTGAAGGCTAAGAAAATACAGCTAATGAGATAAAGTGAGGAAAGGGACTTCTTAGTCTAAAAAAAGGAAAAGCAAAATGGAGATAAAAATGAAAATATAAAAATTGTTCTAAGAAGAACAGTGATAAGTTGTCCTTCCACTGCGCATGGGAAATTAATTTAATACACAGCAAGGAAAACAGAAGTTTGATAAGAGGAAAGATTTTTTTGATTGTACAGGCTTTGAAATGCTGGAGTATTGAAGGAGGCTGAGGAACTTTCCTCAGCAATGTTGAACACATACCTGCCAGGATGAGCTAAGTCTGTTCTGGCATTCTCTTCTGCACCCCATCTCTTTTCATATACTAACTTGATTTTAAATACTGCAGTAGAGGCAAGATTTTTCCCACTTTTGCTCTCACAGAAAGCTGATTCTATATATTATTAAAATTCAAGTAATAACAAGAGTATAAACCTCCTGGTTTTCTAATTTTTCTTTTTTTCTTTTCTTTTTAATTTATTTTTTCTGATTTTTTTTGAATGTTTAACTTACGACACATCACACCTTCCCCCATTCAGTTCAGTTTTGTTCACTCTCATAATTTTATTATGATTTTTGCACTCTATTATATTTTTCTTCAAGTTCCAGCTCCTTGGCAGCTATGATCAGGTGAACTGTTGCTTCTGATTTTTCAAAAGTAGTAAAAAAATTATTCATCATGGGAGTGTTTGACTAAACAGCAAACACTCAAAAAAATCAAAGGTAAACAAATTATTTCTGAAAGATATTACTGCTTGAAAACAAACTCATGCTTTTGGGTATGCTGGAACCACAATTTTTGAGGCAGACAGTGCCAAGCCCGTCTAGACTGTGCTAAGTTATTTTAATATATTTCCCCAGTGTTTCAGATAGGAGATCTGACTGGCACTTACATGACTTCTTGCTTCAGTTCCTACATAGCAAACAGGAAATGTTTTTGTGCAAATGGCAAAAGTGCCAGATTTTGTTAAAGCAAGAGAAAAGACTTTCAGAACAAGAATTTTGGAAACGGAGAGAACTTTATACTGATCTAAGTTGCTTTCATTGAAATCTTTGGGTAACTTGCTGCTGAGAGCAGCTCTGTATTTGATTTACATAATTTGGCTTTTTAATTTGTATATTTTTTGTGTGTATTGCAAATTATTACAAAATATTTCTGCCCTGCATATGAGCAAACCCCAAGATTTCTACATTTGACTGTTACCTGTGACCATATGTAATAGTCATAATTTTTTTTGTTGTTTAATTTTGTAACTACAGATTTTAGGTTGATACAGAAAAGTGTTTCTCACCTTCATTTATGTTGCACTCAGGACAGTATTTTTCTGATTTATTTTACTGATGGTTTTGAAAACATGTATCCTCTTGTTTGCAAGAAGTTCTGAATCCCAGACTTCTTTTGGTGTCTCAAATAAGAAAAAAATGCAAGAAATAATTATTCCGTAATTATTATATAGTTAACATGTTCAGGAATTGGGGATAAAATTCTCCCCCAATAAAGTCAGTTGCCTTTAAAGGGATTAGATCCTGAAGCTGGGTTGTTTCCTTTCCTAGGACTGAACTGCAAGTAAGTTTTCTTTATGAGCTTCATTTACCTTAGGCTGAAGTCTTATAATGCTCGCATAACTTGCTAAAGCTCTTTTGAAGTTTGCAGAAGTGGAATGGGAAAGATCTCCAGTCTGGCCCAGTGTTTCTCCAGATAATACCTTTGAGTAACCACTGAGATCATAACACAGTTTAGGCTTGCCTTCCCTCAAACTCTGGCAGCCTCACAGTAAAATCAGCCAGGATTAAGCAATTATCTTCCTTTTCCCATGGTCTCTTAGACTTTAATGTTTCAGTTCCACATGGGGCTTAGGAGCTTGGCCTTGATCCAGGCAACTATTTGGATTTTAGGAGTTGTCACCCATATAAAGTGGCACACTCAGGTGCTGTTCGCCATTTCCCTTGTTCAAACCCTGAAAGATTAAGATCTTCATCCAGATAATTTCCACCATGCCAGAAGAAAGGTGCCCAAGCTGCACAGTCCTGAAAACTGGGAGACCTTAGTGGAGAAGCCACACTGCCCACTTTCTTTCTTGTCACACTCTTAACCATCAGTTACTGACTGTGACTGAGAAATGAGACACTGAGGGCAGATCTGTGATCTGCCCCCATGCTACTGGTGTTAACAAGTTCAAGTTTTCTTTCCAGGCTGAAATGTCACTCCCTCAGCTGACAGGAGGTGTGTCTCCTAATCTTTAAAATGTAGAAATGAGCACTGCTTTACTTTACCAAACAAATAATATCTGAAAACCACAAGACTGACAAATATGTTTTTAGTCCTGGTGTTGCAAACTGCTGAGTTGCCAGGGAACAGAAGGTGAAATCTTAGTGGCAGTAATGGCAGTGGGCCCCTTATTTTTCCTGTATTATTTTCCTGGGACCAAGTGTTTTAGATGATTGGTTCAGAATTTACTGCCCTACTTATCTTTTAACTCTTCTATTCCAAATAAAAAATGGGAATAAATATTTTAATAAAACATACTTAGTAGGAGATGTGAAATGCCAAGAGAACTAATCCCACTGCTGTGGACCACCTGCAATTTATACTTAATGCCAGTCCCATGTCTGAAATGATGGAAAAAGATCTTGATGTCTTAAGAGAAGTTGCTGGTTTATGAATATTCTTAGGATATGCATTTTTCCAGACATCATTTCTGGAGTGATTATTCTAATTATTGTTAAATACAGGCAGAAACTGGCAATAAATATAACTGAAGTGAAAGATTGTTTCAAGAACCCTCATAGAAACTTCTCAGTTCATTCAACTGTCAGATGAGCAGGTTGGCTAGCAATAAATCACACATCGTAAGTGACAGTTGAATATCTTTTATTTGCGGTGATACTCAGGCAAGAGTAAAAGATGTCAGAGAACATTAAATTTAATTGATAACATCAAATGATTAATAATGGGTGAAATTTGGAGGTCCTTCCTTGGTTTTTGATTCAGTGCTCTACTTTTAACAGAAGCTGAATAAACATTAAGTAACAACTGATACTGAACCTCAAAATGTGACCCAGTAATACTTAACCACTTATGTTGTGCTCTAAACTTTCAGAGCTCTTCTGTGGGTCAAATTTTAAACACAAAGGGGCTATTGAAGTGAGCATGATTTGGTCAATTAACCTGTTAAATCTTTGCGTGCAAGGCAGTCAGAGGCCTGCTGTGGTTTTGGAGAGGGGTTACTCAGATCCAGCAAGTTACAATATGTTGAGAATCCCATAGAGGTTGTATCCAAGTAGGGGCCTTGTTGGACCCCTGCTCCTTGTGGAATAATAAATCACATGGAACTTTTTCAATTGGAAAAACATATTAACTTGTCTGCTACTCCAGCTGGAGAGAATAAAATCATAGTGTTTTATGATAAATTGCATATATTTCTTATATATATACCATTTGTGAGACATTTTTCCCCTGAAGTTGAAACCACAATGACACATATAAACGAGTTTTTATAATGCACCATCCATGGAGACTGGAGGAATATTAAGGATTAATTAAAAGCACAAGTCACCAAAGTTGATTAGAATGCAGACTAGGTCTAATTTCATGCAGGATCCATTAAAGGCAGCCAAGGTTGTAGCAGAGAGACAAAAAGACTGAAGAGCTGCTATATTTAGATGAAAAAAATACACTAAAGGCAAGAATCCCACAGATGGGAGATGAAGGGTCAGAGTGAGAAAGGCAATAGGAAGCACAAAGCAAAGTGGGGAATACTGTTGCTGGATTTCAGTCACATTGAAGGCTTCTCTGAGGTGACTTACCAGAGCAAGCTGAGCATTATTTGGTCAGAATTGCTGAGTGTCCTTGAATCCTGCTCTCATGGAGGCAGAAGCACCCAATTGGTTTTTGCATGGACAGTCTGTGTAGGTCTCTCACACCCCGTCTAGTAGGCAAGATAGAGGCAGAGTGCTAACAGTGGCCCAAGCAAAACCAGTTTTGTGTGACAGTGGTATTCCTATTGCCAGCTTGGGAAAGCTGTTTGCAGTTGGTGTGAACCGTCCACTGTTCTGATTCTTTCTCCTGGTGCTCCCTGAACATAGCCTGTGACTGTAGCTGACTAAGAAGAGAACTAAGTTTTTCTGCTAATACCAGGTGAAGAAATGTAAAGACACATCTTTTGTTTAAATTGTGAGATTGTGAGGAGCAGGCATAAGTATTTATCCTTCAAAAATCTGCATGACATGATTTGGTTTGTTTTTAATAAAACTTTTGATATCATTCCTGTGTTGTGGGTATTAGCAATTACCGTGCTGCTTTTCCCTTCCTCTAAAGCTTTCTACATGCTAATACCAGCTTCACTTATTAATTTCTAGCACCATCCCTGGAGCCAGCCGTGTCATCACAATTGCTCAGCCATTTGACTCACTATAGGTATTGGTTTGATGGACTACAATCAAGATTTTGATCCCAAAGCAGCTTTGCAATAGCAATCAATGCTGAGCATGACAAATTATATCATCCTGAACTCATATCTGGCTAACTGCCAGCATTTCATCTCACTTGACCACTGTGTAGCTTTCTGTCTTTTTAATCACAACACTTTGCTAAGGGGTTTGGAGCCATTTGTTGGTATCTCTGGAACAAGTATCAGAACTGCATTTTACTGTACCTTTAAGTCCTGCATTAGATTTTATTGTAAATCTGATGTTTTCTCCCTTTGGAGAGCTATTTTAGAAGAAATATGTATAGGCTTGTCTTTTCTTCATTGCTTTTTGTTGTTTGGGGCTTTGTTCCTAGAAATGCAGCTGTTCCTTTATATAATTTGGTTTAAATTAACAACTGCTTCCTAGCCTTTATTACAGCTCAGTACTTCTGGGACTTAAGGTTTGATATTGCCCATAGTCAAGTTTGCAGTTCTTAATTTACAGCTGTTACAGAAATACAAATGCACAGCAAGTATTTGTTGAGGCCCTCTTCATTAATACTCATGGAGAATTTTGGGAATTTTGATACAGATATAAGTGCTATCAAATCTCCAAAGTCCTGGGGATCTCACAGGTAGCAAGGGTGAACTCTTTAAATACTGAAGCAAGATCTATATAGCAGAAAATAACAATTACATTCTCCCACTGTTGTGTGTGGACATTACCCATCATTTTGGAAGCTCTGTTAGACATGCCTCCTCTCCTTCAACTTTCTGGTTTTAACAAAAGGATAAATTATGTGGATTTGATTGGCAAAATTGCCAGACTTCCTCAGGTAGGTGCAAATTTAGTCTCGATTTAGGAAATTATTTGTACTTCTGCTTGGTATTTTTAGTCTAATTTAATGAGGTATAGGAGAGAGGGGAGTGCTATGAAATCCATCTGAGCAGCTTCAGCATTTATTTGTTCACATGGGATACTCTCTTGTGTGGCTCTTGAAGATCTTTTCAATAAGTAAAGTTCACAGAAATGGTACATAATATTTTTCTGTGGTTAATTCAGACTTTTCAGTTGTGAAGCTATACCATTCAGCTCATGGTTTGGAGGGATGAAGGTAAAGTTTTTGAACTGTGCCTGCAAAACAATGTCATCGGTTACTGTAAAACTTAATACTGCTGCAGCTAGTAAGTGTTGGATGCGGCACGGGAGCCGTGGGAATGATGGGGGCCTGCACATGAATTTTCCGCTATTTTTTTTTCAATGTTGAATACCCAGTTTAGAGTTCAAGTGGAGTAATTTTTGCAACTTTAAACAGTGATGCAGACATAAAAAACCTGTTCTACTTCAAAGCGTTTATTTAAAGCTGGGAATCAAATGGCTGCATAACTGTTGCAGCCTTCAGCTTCGCTCTGTCCCCTTTACAGTGATTTCTTTTTGTCTGCCTCTGTTCCTGTGCCGATATTAACTCTTACTTTGCTGTAGACAAAACACAGCTTCTACAGTGTTTGTGACATAAGAGGGGAAACAGCTAAGTACTTTGTTATTTTGTGGTCAGCTCAGCAGGATAAATTTGGATTACATGACAGGTTTTGCAAGAGGGAACAGGTTGTTCAGGTAACTGTCTCCCAGGACCTACATGAGCAAACTACACAGTTGGGTGGAGAAGAACATCTGGATCTTTCATGATCACACACACACTCTCTGAACCTCCTGTCCAGAAGAATAAGACCTGCTGCCTTCTGCTTCCCCTGCATCTCTCTGTCATCTCAACCTTCCTTCCCACTTGTTTTCCAGCTTGTTTGTGTCAGAGTTTTGTTTCACTCAGCCTTGCTCTCCTGCCTTCTGTATCTCCTCCCAATTGTTTCTACTTAGGAATGGTGGGAGAACTCCTATGAGTTGTTTTTCCATGAAGCTTTGGTGAATGGGATTGGTGAAGGAATTTTTTAATGTCACAGCGACTCCTTAATTATTTGACCTGTGTGGAGCCAGATGAAGAGCCTGAACCAGCCAGGAAGTGATCATATTCCTTAGGTTATTTGTCTGTGGCATTCTTTCCCTTTGTTTTTTATTCTTTAGACAAACTCTAAAGTGTCAGAGTAAATCAGAAAATGCAATTCTCATGCCCCAGCAGCCTCCTCCTGCACCACTTGTCCTATTAATATCAATAACCTACTGGCTATGCAGATGTGAAGTGTAATGATGGCTGGCATGTTACATGTTCTTGACTACTCCTTTGGTGCATTCCACTAACTGTTTTACACACGTTCCTGATGAACCTGTTGTAATTGCACTGTGCGTGTTCCTTCTTGGCAATCATAGGTGTCCCGTAGGCAGCAGCAACCTGCCGGTCCCTGCACTTGTCTGCGAGCAGCAAAAGAAGATGCAGACAGTTTTTTGGGCACATTTTACCCAGCAAATGCTTGATCTGAGTTTTGTTTGATTCTTTTCATGCACGTTGTACTGCAAACAGCATAATCAGCCTCCTAATGCTCAGTTAGCCTTATGAAACGACAGCCTTTTGTTCCACCTTTTCATTAAACTTCATATCAGATTGAGCTTTTAGGACACAATGCAAAATCTGGCCTCAGACATTAGTTGCTGTTAAGATTCTGAATTTGGAAGTGAACTGTCAGTTCTGAGGGAAGAATGGGGCAGAACAAAATGGTCTTTGCCTTGCTGCCATGGTAATGGCAGTGAAGTGCTGATAAGTAACAATATCCATCTATGTGTGAGTTAACTCCTTATGTATTCTTCAGGGAGAAGTACTCTGGCATAGAATAATATCATCTTTCTCGTAAAAATTTGAAGCCATCCTAAGGATTATAATTAATAAGGGATTATATTCTTGTATAATAAATTGCGTCACAAATGGTACATGTTCATTACATTCTAGAAGATTTGGGGACCATGACTACAGAAGTATTGTCTGAACTCTGTGACGTGCAGTAAGGCACTTGTACAAAGGATGACCCCAAAGTTTGTGGGCTTTTATACTGCATAGATAGATAGATAGATAGATAGACAGATAGACAGATAGCTATCTCCCTTTTTCAGTTTTGTCTTCCAGGTTTTTTATGTTATCTCTCTCTTCTCTTAGTCCATGAGCAGTCCTTTCTGGTCTTTGAGAGTAGCAGGCTGTATTTTTGCATTAAATCAAGTAATTGCACCTAGATGGATTTTGTTCTTGTTTTAGCCAGAGTGTTGTTTTAAGCAGACTTAATTTTTCTTTTAATTTTAGGATAATTTTCAACAGCTACTACAAGGAAGGTTCCTGGTGGAGGGCTGTGTACAGTCCTCTCACAGCTTTCCTGTGCGGCCATGGGTGAGGCACTTTCTGAACTGGGACTCTCTCCTTGTTAAACAGAGGTGTTGCTTTCCTAGTGCAGAGCCCTGGGGACACTTTCCTTTTGCTTCTGAGGAATTTGGATTCTACATTGTTAAGCTTCCCTTCAGTCTTTTCTGAGATAAACAAAATCTATGCTTGGTATCATTCCATATTAAACCTTAAGTTACTTTGGTTATTTCTATATCACATTGTTCTCATATTTACGGTTATGATCATTGGACTTCTAAAGCACCTTGCTGATTGATCAAACCTTGGGGGTTTGATACCTTTTAGTTTCTTCTGTAATTACTATGTTTTAGTACTTTCCTTTAATTCCCTGTGTGCTGTGTAACAACACTAAAGCTATAGTACTTGCACTTACTGTTTTTTCCAACTTGATTTTATGTTTCTGCCTGTTGATCCACCCTCCTTTCAAGTACCGTCAGACATGTCACTGTGTCAACCATAACCTCAACTGCCAAACTCCTGAGCTAGTAGTTAAATCATATTTTAAATGTGCCACTTTTGTTATTTACATTACTTCCCAGATAAGTTTCATGTTGATCTTGAAACCACACTTCAAAGCACTCAATACTTTTGCTCTCTTTTTCCTTCTGGCTAGGATTATCTTGTGCAGATGACTTTTTCATGGGAAGGAGACCAGAGTAATGTCCATGTGCAAAGCCAGTCCTTGAGTGTGGTCCCTACTTTGCATGGCTCCCTGTTACATGCATTTTTTCCTTACACCAATTTAAGTGTCAGTTAAACTACCCTACATCTCCAAATGGCACTGGAATACTTTGTTATCAGATTTGGTGCTTAAGGGAGATTGTCTTGATTTCTATGATTAGTAAATGACATGGTGTTTTTTACCTGAAGATTTTTGTTCAAATTGAGCCTGTCGTATTAATAGCAGAAAGTAAATTGTCATCTGTAAACTCACCCGGCCCCATGGAAAAAAGTTCAAACTGTTGTAAATTATTCTTGTTAGTAGCATTTTGCACACTGCCTAGAACAGAACTCTTAAGCAGAAATTGGAATTGCTACACTTTTTGTGGAGCTTTTTTTCTTTTTGTCCAGCAGTGTGAGAGAAAGGATTGTAAATAGTTTCTACTATAGATCATCTTGCACTGCAAAACTTGGAAGCAGATCCACATCTTTTAGATGTCAATTTTTTCATCTGTCTTTAGTTCCCACATGAGATTAATTAGACACAAGAACTGAATCCACTTTAGAGAAGTTGGACAACATTTAGAAAGTTAATTAATTAATTAATTAAAAAGTCATGGTGCACAAATTAAAGATTCTCACAGAGATGCAGCATTTGTACACCATATCTTTAAAGCTGGAAAAGTTTGCACAGTGGACTATGACACAGTACTGAGTTTTCATGTTTTAGAGTTACAGTCATAAAAAAGAGAAGGTCTTTTTTGCTAAATTTTGTTCAGTCAGTGTGTTTGCTTTACCATCAACACTCTGAGTTGGCTGTACTCCTCTGAAAGTTAAAAGGGAAGAAGTGACCTCTCTGTCAAAAGCAGCTCTCACAGACCCTCGCTTACTTGTGCCTAGAAAGGCAGGGCTGTTGGGTATAAAATGGAGACTGTGATGTTCAAAAGCTCTCATTCAGCTTATGAACTCTTGATTTTCTGCTCACAGTATCAAGTCCAGACAGAGGACAGCAATCTACTAGTGCTACCAGCTAATGGAAGTTCCCTGTTCTTTTGTTGCTGAAGTTTTGGGGTGTCCCAAGCCCTTTTGGAACATAAAGCTGCTGGATCAGACAGTGGCATGGTGCCTCTGGGTTACTGAGGGTAGTTTTCTTTACAGGCAGGTGCTGCAGGAAAGTAACGCAAGTAACGCTGTGACAAAGTCATCACTGCACTGGAGATTTTCACAGTTTAACTTCAGGCACCTATGTCTCGTAATTATGGAGCTGATTATAGGGTCAGTGGGACACCTATGGCTCCCCTGACAGCCCAGGCCCTGAGGCTGCTGGCTTAGGACTCAAGTTGGAAACCTGAAGCTGAAGAGTGAGACCGGCGTCATCAGCTGGGTCTAGTTCAGCCACAGAGCGGGAGCCTACCACAGCTGCTAACAGAGGTACCTCTTTGGCTGCCTCTTTAGTGCTGAGCACATAGCAGCACTCTGAATGCAAAGTGGGGATGGAAGTCCTCAAAAAGATGAGCATTAACCCAGCTTCAATATCCTGGAACTGCAAGCCATTCTCAGGAACTCTTCCAACCAACCACAGGGGTTTTTTTGGGTGGGGGGTTTGGGTTTGTTTTTTTTTTCTTTTGAGACTGACTGGTGTCACTGAGAGCTGTCTCTGTATCTTTCCCCTCCTTTTTGGATGCTCCCTCAGGACCAGGAATGCTGTGGTCTCAAACAATTCCGTAAATAAGTATAGAATATTTTTTTCTTCCTATGCCTTTCCACCTAATGATGAATTAAGAGCTTGTGCAAAAAGAAACAGAGAGAGGACCAAAGATATCAAGCCTCATCTTGTTCACACAGAATCTGCTGCTTTGCAGACTGCTCTTCTCTAGAGTCCTGGGAAACACAGTGAGGAAGAGGATGATGGGTGCCAAAGTCAGAGTCAGAATCCCAGGACCTGATATATATGGTGTATTGTTAGCTGTGTTTGTTTTGGGAGCTTTTGGTAATTTTTCTTCTAGGTTTTTGTCTCTCTATTTAATTATCCTTTTCATTACTGATTTCCTGACTTAATCTGAACGTGCATAAATCTCCACCACAGATTTATCATCTCTATAGAAAGCGCTTTCAGAGTGGTTGTGCAGCTTCCCAGAAAAGGGACACTGTTGGAAAATGAAGCTTTCAGATTCAACAATAAGCCCACTATTATGCTGATTTTTGCCAAGCTTTCCCTCACTTTTTTCCCATTTACTACAAGAGTGATCTCAAGGCTTCTTTTTGTTTGTTTTCGAACTTCAGTCATTCTTAAGTGTTTACCACCCTGCTCAAGTCCACTCAATCTGAAACATTAGACACTACAAGATACGGCTGCATTGCTTCTGGAATCAGAAAATGCTCAGGTTCTTTTTTTCAGCTGCATGTTTCTGTGAAGGTTTTAACCAGCCTCTTTGCCAATCTTTAAAAAAAAAAAATAAAATTCTTCGAATATTGCACTTTGATTGTCACAGTCATCTGAGGACTTTGTATTTTTAACCAAATGTGAGATCTCAGAGAAGCAGTTGAAATTATCTTTGATATAAATAATCTCATTATAAAACAGATTTTTATTTATATAGTATATAGTCTGCATGCTCATAAGCATTTAATCAAATTCAAGTCTTGTCTGAGCAAACATAATGGCCATTGACTTATGTGTGGGTTGTGAGTTATTCTTTCTGAATCTGACCTGCTTTGAGAGCTAAAAAAGATGCCGTCCTTCATTTTTTTCCTTGGGATCACACAGGCAAGTGGAGAGGCTTTTCTATTTCTAAATTTTTTCTGAATGTTGAATACAACTTTCTGCTGATAACACGTAGGAACCCAGCGTCTCTAGGGTTTTGGTCCACTGTGACTGTCAGAATTTTTTATAGTTATAATGAATTTTCTTTTTCTTCTTTCCATGCTTATACTCTATATAATGCTCTTTGGGATTCCACCCAGGTCCCTTGAAAGGATCCTCTGTCTTTTCTTTGCTTGGCTGCTTTCTCCTAAGCCAAGCATGTAAACATCTATCTCCTGAAGATATATTCCTGTTAATCACTTCTGGTGCCTCTCTTTGAACTTCTTTCTGCTAACATTCCAGTTTTTAACTGCTGTTAACAAAAGCCAGGATAAAATGTTATTATCAGTCCTTCTCCTGGCTTAAAAGACCTTTGTTATATTTATGCCCTAGATTAGCAACTGCTGCACAACATGTAATTTGCTGTTTTCCATATCTTCACCCTCAGATCTGTTGCCAGACCACTGTGACTGTACCACTTTATATCCAAATTTTTGTGTTGAATCAATTTTCCCTTGCTGTGAGCCAGAAACAGTTTTGAGCCAGGGGAATTTCAACTAATTTAATTTGTTGCCAATTAACAAACTTTTAATCACTGATTCTGGTATTGAAACGAACGAACAAATACATATTTAGAGAAACACACCTCAGCTCCCTTCCAGACACCTCTCCTCCCTGCTGCAGGGTCTCCTATTGCTGCTGCAATGGCACACAGTCCCTTTGGGGAGGCAACAGACCTCACCAAATAGCAGGAGATGAGGCTTTGTATTCAGTGCATTGTGCAGGACTCAGAAAACCTGTGCTTTATTTCTGCAGCTGAGAAGCTCTCTGCACCATTTCTTTCTTTGCTACTGTCTCTTATCTGTAAGCCAGGAAAAATGGCAGTGACCTGCTTCAGGCAGTACTGATTGCCAAGAAGCAGTCCAAGAGGATGTGGCGTTAGTGATGCAACGGAAGTGTTGGAGTCTGTCAGTCTTGTGGGAGCAGTAGGTGTTTGAAGGAGATAAAGGAGATAAAATATATCCCTATGTAATTGTTCTGTTACCTTTGCTTTCAGTTGGCTCCTGTTCCGTCCCTAGCCCCAAGACTAATCAAGTTGGAACAGACACAAACCCATATCATGTGTGAGGGGTGTTCTTCCCCTTCAAAACCAATGATTTTACAAAGGCTGTCTTGTGACATCCCTCTGGATTACTGCAGCTCATTATCTGATGTTAGAGTATGACATGTCAGTTTTCAAGGTCCTTTTCATGACAGGTCACCAGCTGCTGGAGCTTCAGTATCAACTGGATCTCAGTTAAAAAAAATCTTTAATGAAAGGGGGGGTGGTGTGGTATTTTTAACCCAGGTCATTTCATTGGTCTGGACCGTGGGTAGGTTTCAAAAACTGAATAAAATAACAGATTACAGCGCCAGGATGGAGTCAGGGAGGCTGCAAGTGAGCAAGAAATCATTAAGACACCTTTCCTGCCAAAGTTACTACATTGTACAGTTACACCTGGAGTATCTCTTAATCTTTGTCATATACACTGAGGAAATTCCTTTCTTCTTCTGCAGATAGCAAACTGAGGCCGAAAGAAATCAAATTAGTTGTCTGGGGTCACATCAGAAATATGACCATGGTTGTGCAGGAAATAGTGACCTAAGGATTTAATGCAAAATCCAAAGTTGGTGCTTTGAGCAGGTCATCTCACTTCTAATATAGCCCAAATGTTCCAGCTGGGATGCTTAATCGTTGTTGCTCATTTTACCTTTATCAACTACTAACCTCTCCAGAGAAAGAGAACCACTGCAACGTGCATTAGCTGTAAGGTTCATACTGCTATTTGGCATAAACAGGATATGAGAACTAAACTCTGGGCAGCTGGTGTCCTCTTTTTGAAAATGTAAGCTCAGCATACAGTCAAATATGCTGCAAGTCAATGCAGATTTGCACATTTGCTGCAAAAATTAAAAATCTGGTGGAGTAATGCTGAAATTTTTTCAATGCTGCTATAGAATCTGTGTCACCTTGTCTGGAGATCACCTTCTAGATATTGGCCCGTTATTCCCTAGAAAAAAAAGGCTGGCAGATGTTGCATCAGTCTCTGTACGAAGAACTCCTGTTGCCTGAAGATTTGTTTGAGACAGCCGTTCATGACCCTCACAGCAAAACATACATTATCCCTTTTGTGTTCCCATTTCAGCCTCTACTTTCAGTTGCTGTGGAGGGCAATTTCCTTGTGCCAGCTTTTGCATGCACCTGAAGGCTTCCCAAAGCTGTTATTCCTCCTCTATTTGTTTGCAGCTGCCTAGTACTTAGTGGGGCTTTTTCACTTGTGTTTAGAACCCAGAAAACTCCCCCTCAAAACTGTCCAAATACACCATTTCTCACAAGAGTGGTAGATGAAAAAAACCCCTCAGGAATTAATTTCAGTGTACACAGAGTATAAAAACTTTACTGGAAAATACATTAAAAAGTAGACCACTTAATTTTTGTTTAACTTCTCTAAATAGATTTACAGTTCATCTTAAATAATTAACTTTAAGTCACTACTTTTTCAAAAGCCAGAAGTAAAGATCTGGAATGAAGTTTCAGTTCAGGTTTTTCTTCCTGCCACACTGTCACACAAAAACCTAAGCTATTTCTGGCTGTTCTTATTTTTAGATTGTTCTTCATATACCATTTACCGTCATTGAAATTAATGAGAAAATAAAAGGAGTGACCTTTGGCAAGGCACATACAGTTTATGCATGAGCTAAACAGCAGGATCCTTTTTCATTCTTCTTTTTCCCACATTCTCTTTCTCCCTGCTCTCCCCCATCTAAATATAATTTGTAAAGCCTTTAGAGCCTTTCATCCTATGTGTTTCCACTGTGTTCCTTTAGATGAATCTCAGGTCCATGATTCACATCTATTCTCTTGTGCTGAAAGGTCAGTGGCACTCTTGTTTTATGAATATAATCCACCATTCTCTTGAACTTAAGAATCGTTTCCAAAACTCCCAGGCAAAATTCATACAGCTCACGGTGCAAACAAATGTTAGTATTATTGTAAAGAGCACTCTCCCTACACAAATACAAGCCTGGACATTCCAAGTTACATTGTTTAAACTAAACCAGCATTTACTGAAGATCTGAATAGTTTTGAAGACATGATTCCAAGTGCAGACATAATTCTCAACCTGTGGCCTCAGCGTCACATTCACTATGTAATTCATGCCCAGCTTTCTGCAGCAGGTGGACAAGTCCATTGGACAGATACTCAACGAAGCCACCTTGCCTCAACAGAGTAGAAAGTGCCCAGTGAGGTCTCCAGAGGCAGCACTGTTGCAGCGAACCTTGCAGTGTCCTGCTGCGGCGGCTCCCTGCCAGCCCCACTCCCTGCCAGGAGGAAACGCTGCCAGCTCTGCCTGGTTTGCAGGGTGGGTTGGGTACGTTCTTATTATAAATTGCACCTTGAATGATTTTCAGTTCAGCAGTTTTGGAATCCTTGGCTGAAAATATTAAGGCCCGAGTGTTGCCTCCAAACTGTGTATGAGGGTCAAACAAGTTCGTTTCCCGGCCGAGGCGAGGGATTCCTCAGTGTAGAGAGTGTTGAGAGTGTAGGGAGTAGCAGTGTGTTATGACCAAGAAAGTCCCATTTGTGCTAGCTGGAAAAGAGGTATGCAACCATTCTGAGAGGGAACACGATGATTTCCCCGTACCTGTGGCACACATTGCTAACAAAAATGAGAACTGGTATGTGTTTGGGTTAAGGGAAATGCTTATGACAGTGTAAGACACCAATACTGAGAGTAAATCCAGTTTATTGTTGTTTATGGAATTTTGGGGGTTTTTTTTGTTTGGGGTTTTTTTGTTTAGTTTGTTTGTTTGGGTTTTTTGTTCCAAGAGTACAGTTGTACCTCTGCATTCAAATGTTTAAATTTAAGTGGTTAGTTATTTATTGCTTCTTAAGCTTTGTGTTAACAATCCTGACTGTATTTTATTTGGAACTTTTAGGTGGTATTTGAAAACACTGATTACTGAAAAACTTGTGGTAAATTTTTATATTCTCACTGTTTGCCATGAGTATTCATAGCGATTTACAGCATCACAGAATGGGTAAGGTTGCAAGGGATCACGGTGAGTCATCTAGGCCAACCTCCCTCCTCCAGAAGGGTTATCCCAGAGCACAAGGTACAGAATTGCGTTCAGATGGTTCTTGAGTATCTCAAGGGAGTGAAACTCCACAACCTCTGGGCAGTTGGTTCCCATGTGTGGTCACCACACAGTAAAGAAGTTCTTCCTCATGTTCAGGTGGAACTTGCTATACATCAGTTTCTGCTCGGTGCCTCTTGTCCTATTGCTCAGCACCACCGAGAAGAGCCTGATCCATCCTCTTAGCACCCCCCCTTTAGATATTTATACACATTAATGAGGTCCCCTCTCGGTCATCTCTTCTCGAGGCTGAAATTTATCTGCTGGCCGTCACTGATGTTGCCTGTTTTCTTTCGCTTACGGAGAAGTTAGTGCATAGCTCCTTACGTGAGGCCCAACGCTGTCCTTGCGCGTCGTGGGTGGTTTATTTGTGCGTGGCAAGCGAGGTACACGTAAATCATGTGCCCGCGGCTGTAGCCAACCCCCGGGGCCGCTCTCCATCCCTCACAACTCCCCCGGCCCGGCACCCAGGGAGCCCAGGACCGGCGCAGCGCGGCGGAAGCGGCGCCTCCCGCGGCCTCGNGGCGTGTCCGCGGGAGGGCGGCGGTGCCACGGCCGCCACCGGTCCCAGCGCCTCCTCGGTCTCCGCCGCGACCGCACCAGGTAAGGCGCTGCCGTCGCCTCCCCTCAGCGACACCTGCGCGGGGCGGCGGGGGTCCCGCGGGGGCCCGCCGGGAGTTTCGTGCCGAGGGGTGCTGGGGAGGGAGGGGCGCGGCTGCCGCGGTGCCCCACCCGCTGCTCTGTCGCCTCGGGTCCCGGCGCCGAGCCCTGGCTGCGGGCAGGCCCCTCCTGGCGGCACGGGGACCGCAGCCGGGCCGGCCTCGTTCCCTGGACCCCTCCTGGCGTGCGCCAGGACCGGCTCCGCCAGCGCCCGGGAACCGCTCGTCGCCGCTCTCCCTCGGCCGCCGTTCCGCCAGCCCTCGGCGCCGCCGGAGCCGAAGCGGGGCTGGGCTGGGCTGTTCAAGGCTATTCGGTAACAGCCTCGGCCATAAATGATTAACTGCGCGCCCGGGGAGCCGGGTGTCGCCGAGCGCAGCCGCCCGTGCCCGGCGCGCTGAGCCAGCGGAGCGCTCGGTCCCGAACCGCCGCCGGGGGCTCTGGCGCGGCTGTAAACGCTGCTGCCAGCGCTGCCACACCGCAAGGTAGGCACGGAGCTTGCTGCGCCTCAGCTGCTGTTTCGGCATAAATCCACCAAAATTTGACGTTCTTTTTTATCTGAGCCGAGGCAAAAGACTGCCGAGATGATAGGGGGGGTTTTGTAACTGATTTTGTGTTTGCTTTAGGGTTTGTTGGGTTTTTTAAGTCTTTGTTGCCTTTTTTACTGTGCATAAAAAAAAATTAGTAGGTATGGAATTCGTTGATAAGCAGTGGCAGCTGGCAGTACTCTTTTATTCTCTATCAGAATGCAATGCCTCCTTTGTTGAGCTGTAAATTAGTAGTGTAAAGCTCCTTCCCCACCCTCAGCCTCATCATTCAGAGATGTGAATCACTTGTACTACCAGATTTGTTTTCTTTAGGAGAACTAAGAGGCACCACAGAAAATCCATCTGTTCCATTCCAGGTCACATTCCACTGGATTGATTTGGTTGATTTCACCTTGAAAATGTGCTTTAAGGCAACTAATGATCTTCTGTGGGGATTTTTTTTTTGTTAGCCTTTAAATTTGAATTACTGGTGTATGGAAGAGGCATTTTTCTTCTGTTTCTTTGAGCTCTTGATGCAGTTATAAAGTATTTTCCAAAACATGGTGATTCAAGAAGGTAAACTAAAAACTTTCTACACAGAAAGTGGAAAAGACTGCTGCATGTAGAACGTCGGGTTAACTAGGAATGTATTTGCACTGTCCATGAAAGAAATCCTGGATGGTAACCTGTTGAATGCCACTAACTAGAGTCTTCAAGCTGCTGTGAGCAGGACACTGTGCCCTTGCCACAATTGTTTCTATGAATGCAGTCAAACCGTGTAAATGCAGAACGATTTCCAGGTCAGAACAGGTTGATGAATTTAGTGAGGCGCCATCACAAACTGCTGGAGCTGAACACTGCTGCGAGGCTGTGAGTGTTCTCCCACTAATTGTGCTAGGGGAGTGGAAGGCGCTTGGCCCTTTGAGAACAGCAGGATCTGTTAAATGTAATGAGACACTAATCAAGATAAGGCTTGTACTGTGTCAGGTGCTGTATAACTGTGTAAGGAGGTAAGGTCACTACTCTGGGAAATTTACGGCATAAAAAAGTGTTATGATTAAGATGAATTAAACTAAGTACCCTTCAAAATGTCCTCAGGGTTATCCTTAAGTGGAGGGTCTGTTTCCACAGTCCTTATGCCCAGGCAGATGCCTGAGAAGAAACATGCTTGAGAATTATTGTTTTGTCTTACATACAGTAATGAGCCTAAAAATTGAACACGAGCATCTTTCTGTGTTGAGAGAGGTTTGGTTCTGAACATGGATCGGTTATTCTGTCTAGTCCTTCTTGCTCAAAGAGACGGAAATGAGGCTATGTCAGGACACCTTCCTGCTGTTTCCTGAATTTTAAGGAAATGCTTGTCTGGAACTGAAATTGATTCAGGCCTGTTTTTAAGAGAAAGTTGAAAGTTCCCAGTGGCCTACAATGTGTTTTATATTTTCTTCAAGTTTTTCTCTAACAATCATGGAAGTACCAAACCTGAGCCTGTCAGCAGTTGTAGACAACCTGTATTTGGTATTAATTCCCGCAAACTGTTATATTTGTGTACCTTTTCACCCACACACATGGCCTCTGTTGTCATTCTAGGGGACTATGTTTCCTGGTATACTTTCAGAGACCCTGTCTTAGAGGTATTTAGACACTGTTAGCAATGTTAGTCATGCAGAATACAAAAAAACCCCACTTCAGTCATGTTTTTAAAACAATCTGCTGTGGTGCTTTACACATCTAAAGGAAAGGTCAAACTCCACTTTTCACTGTGCACTGGAGGATAAAAGTAAAGCTGTGTAATGACTTGAAGCAGAAGACCCAAGGGCAGTGAGACTTTGCACGAAGAGCTAGGAAAGAAAAATAACAGTTAGCTGTTAATTATAGTTGATTTGTAGCTAATATCAAGGATTTTACTGTCCACATTACTCTTGAGAAATATGACTCCTGTCTGGTGCTGCTGTCTCCTCTGTGTTTTTCTGTACTGTTTGAATGCTTCCAATATTCCTCCTGCCTTCCTTCCTCAGACACTTCACCAGCTTTCTCACAGTTTTCTTCTTCTAATATAAAAACAAACAGTAGTGAAGTACCTTTATTTTAGACTGGGCACCTTCTCCTGTTAAAAGTTGTTCGAAAGCAGTGCTCCATATAATTGTTAAATCAAAAACATTTGGTCCTGAACTTCACTGAGGTTAGCAAGGTGCTTTGCACGTCACACCTCTATGCCCTGGGGTTTCTGAGCACCTTGAGCTTCAAGATGTGCAGCATTGTTTTGCCTCTACTTTGCATTGGCGAGAGTCTCTTTACAGTCCTCAGAACTGTAAGCTCTTGTTTTGGAGAGCATGAGATGATGGGGTGTGTGTAGTTACCCTGAGGGTGTATTTGTCATGGCAGGACTTTTACTTCCCATGTATATATGGAAGTGGCACAGTGGCTGCTTCCTACAGCAAAACTTTTGGCCCTTGTGCAGTCTTGTAAGGACCAGCTCCTTGCCTGATGTAATTTGATAAGGTGGTCAGAAGAGCTAAATGTAACTGGCACCTTGACCAATGGTGTGTGCAAAATACATTGTTTGTCTTCGATGCCATTGTGAGAGCACCAGAAAAATAAGTTTTGGGACGTGGCAAGGAGCTGGGGAGTGAAAACACTTTTTGACTGTTTAGTTTCCTTGTATGTGGGTGGAACATATGGGGGAAGAGGGCAAGTCTGTCAGCTGTAACTCTTGTTTCTGAATGGAAATGCAGCAATTCTCTGGTTCTGGGTATGGGTTAGAAGAAATGTATTTTAGGTTATTAGCTTCCACTGTCATTCCTGCTGAAAGTTTGTCCATGTCAAGGTTGTTTAGAAACTCTGTAATGAAATCATATGTGCAAGTCCCGTTTTGGGTGTGTGTATGCCTTCACATGTAAAATCTAAGAACTGAAGTGTCATTGGGGTAGGTGAAGTAAAAGATTTTTTCCTTCTGGGAAGTTGTCGGCAGATGTAACGGACTTTTTTTTGGTGAGGGACTTCAGAAACAGACTTCAAAATTAAAGTCTAATGCTGGTTTCTCAGTATAAAAGAAGTCTTTTTCTTGAATTGGCCATCTTATACTTTATGGGTGATGCCAAATTTGCTCAATTACTAGAGTGATTATTAAGCAACAGTGACAATGGTTTCACTTATTATCCCAGTACAATTACACTTTTACTGGATGTTGTACCAGAAAAAGCTCCTGATGATTTTCTGTTTATATAATAGTGCTGCAGACCAATTAGGGTTTGGGAATAAAGTCAAAACTCTGCAAGTGTTTTAAGCTTCTCTTGTAAAAAAACAATAATATAGAATGCCAGCCCATCTTTTTGTAATACAAAAGAGACTAAAAATATGCTCTGCATGTACATAGTACGGAAAGACTGTGGCATAACATTTTCAAAGCTTGTTCTTTTCTTGGTTTGCTTTTAACTGAAGCTGTGCAGTTTCTTCAGAAGCCATGAGTTACAAATGAATCTGCAATACTTTGTGACTCCTTGTCCTTTCCTTCAGACAAAAGGCCCTTTCAAACCATTGTAGAACAGTCACTGATTTTCATGTGGTCATTCAGGAAAAGGATAGCGATTGGCCTTCATAATAGGCTTTTCAGTACTCTCTCGAGTGGTTTGCTGGCTGAAAAAAATTCCTATGGCAGTGTACTGTGTCCAGTGTTTAAATTACTGACGACTCTAATCTCCCAAGTGTTGGAAAGGTAAGAGCTCAAATGGCAAAGAAGCCTCACCTGTTTGTGAATACCAGTGTGCTGCTAGTCAGAGTTGGAGACAGATTTTGGCCTGGGTGAACTGGTACAGTTTTATTAGATTTTCTTTGACTGAAGGTCTGTTCTGTTTCTTTTTTTTAAGTGGTAACTTAAGCCTGGTGTTACCATGAGCTGTGTTTCTAAGAGGGTTGATGCTGTTTTATGTCCTGGGTGGAGCTGAGCAATGTTATCTGTTTGTGCTGTGCATAACCAAGTGAACTGTGAGTAAGATTTCTTGGAAGGTGACTGTCCTTGAAGGTTGTGGGTGTCTTCTGAGTTGGCATTCAAGAAGCTGCTGCCATTGTTGTGTTGACAGCTCAGTCTCACGGAGTTATCCTTCTGTGCTGGTAAAGCCAACCTGCCTGGCAGCATTTCAAAATAAACACCTTGTGTTTGGTGTAGGTAGACTGGTGTTTGTTGGCCCAGCCTTGTGTTAAACCCATGCAAAAATTTATGGTGCTTGACTGAGTCTTACCTGGACCACCACCAAAAGATATTGTTGGTGCTATGAGACATTTCCAAATGAGGGTAGCTCTCATCTCAAAATTAGCCAGGATCCTGGCTAATTTTGTTAGAAATGTGTGCAGTACTTGCCCTGAAGGTTCAACCCTGGAGTGTCTGCCTGAACGCTGTCTGAGGCACCTGCCTTTCATTGCTGCAGAAGAGTGGTTCATGGTGGCGGATCAGGGCTTGAGGCTTTCTTGTTGGTTTAGGTACAATTGCCAAGAAAGAGTATTTGGGCTCTGGACAACTTGAAGCTCATGCATGCACTCAAATGGTTGTTTCAGACTAAATTACTTAATAATACATAAAACCAGCTTTCAGTATGTACTGCCCTACACACATCCAGTTTGTGGCTTCCTCTTCTGCACTACACTTAAGCTATTCACTTTTAGTATCTAAATTACAGTGCTGTGTATGGTTCTCTGTGTAAAATTAAATGCAATAAAACCGTTGCACATGCAGTTTGGGTGTGGTGGTACTTCTCAGTTGGAATGTATTCAGAAGCTGTGGTTTATGCTAGCAGTGGAAAACCTACAAGTCCCAAAATGTCATCACTATGGGACTTCTTTCTGTGTTGCTGAAGGAATAACAATCTTAGCAGTGATACTAGCCTGTGTAGAATTTCATTTAGTGATCTTTAGGACAGGGTCTGAATGAAATGTTGCCTTTTCCGTGTTTCTGTTTCCATTAATAACTTCGTTTTGGCTAGAAATTGTTTTGAATTGGCTGGTTTGTTAAGGTGCTGTCATGAAGCTGTGCTTTGGTGTTAGAATTGGAGCTTGTCATCCTTGCGCTGGGTATGTTGGAGTGAGGGGTGGTGTGGAGAGGGACTGCCCAGCTCTGAGGTGCAGAGAAGCTTCATCATCTGTTCCCACAGCGACTGAGGTCTCCTATGTACTGCACACACTTTGTTACTAGGATGAAAGAAGGAAACCTACTTCTCGTTATAATCCTTGAGGGTTTCTTCCTCTACAATAACCAAATTATGTTGTATACCAACACAGTGGAAACTGAAAAGGACTGGATAAATCATCTGGCCAGCAGAGAGGCAGGTCTGGAATGTAAGGAAGGAACAGGAGAAATGAGATCACATGTGTGCTGTCAGGTGCACAGAGCTCTAGTGCAGCTGGGGCAAGAGGTGCCCTGAAGAGGTCTGAAGTGTGAGGCAAATACAGATGAACTAGAGCAGCTGCTGTGTAAGAAGAGTGCCTGTAGGCTTGTCGTAGGGAAGAGAGCAGAAGGTGGTGATTGGAAGAAGCCCTGGTGGGGAGGAAGGTTGGGCTTTTTGATACAAGATGATTCTAATTGTGTGCTACTGGGTCTGCATCACAGCATGGCTAGTAGCCTCACAAATTCTTCTTGTTGCAAAAGACACAAGCCCTTCACACGTCTGAAACAGGTGCAGTCTACATCCTCTGTAGCTGAGTTTCTGAGGAAGAGGTATTTAAAACTAAGGTCCTGTCAGACCTCTACATGTATTGGCAGTTTTGCAGCACTTTGATGTGAGTAGGAGTTTGGTTCTATGTCCTTAGCCAAGAATATGACATGAGAGACAGCTGTGGAGCAGCAGCAGGCTGCAGCAGTGTGCTGCCTTTTGTTCCACTTAGTGCTCAGTCCTGGAACTTCTGGCTGTTCTATGAGAGGCTTCAGAGCCCTAGGGTGTTTAAGGATGAAGCGTACTTTATTTTGTAGTAAAGAGAGTAAGCCTACAAAACTAAGGAGGTTCTGAACAAGGAAAGCTGTGTGGATGTGAATATCATCCCTGGAGGTGTTCAAGGCCAGTTTGTATGAGGCTCTGGGCAACCTGATCTAGTGACTGATGTTCCTACCCACAGCTTGGGGGTTGGAACTAAGTGATCTTTAAGGACCCTTCCAACCCAAACCGTTCTGTGATTCCATGATTCAGCAGTCTGGGAAGTCACTCTGCTGTTGCATAATCTGGCAATGGATGATCGTATGTGTAAATTCATCCATTGCACTGCCATGAGTACAATGAGGATTGCAATGAAGAGATGACTGAAAGGGGACCTTGTCCATGTATATAACTGTCTAAAAGGGGAGTCCCAAGAGGGTGGAACAGGCGCTTCTTGGTGGTGCCTAGCAGTAGGACAGGAGACAATGGGCAGAAACTGATGCACGGGAAGTTCCACCTGAACATGAGGAAGAACTTCTTTACTGGGCAGTGTCTGAGCACTGGAACAGATTGCCCAGAGAGGGTGCAGAGTCTCTTTCGCTGGAGATATTCAAGAACCATTCAGACCTAATCCTGTGCAGTGTGCTCTGGGATGGCCCTGCTTGAGCAGGGAAGTTGGAGCAGGTGACCCACTGTGGTCCCTTCCAGCCTAACCTGTTCCGTGATCTCTTGACAGAGGATGATGGGTTTCCATTTTCTTTGCTTCTGGGATGAGGTTGACATATTGGCATTTTAACACCTGATTCCCTTCTCTGAAGTTAACCTGTACACAACCATGATTAGTTTGTGCATTACCCTACAGATGAGGAAAGGGTAGAAGTTTTTTATCGCTGTCCCAGTGTTGGATTTCCAGAGACACTGAGTGCAGGAAGTTGTCATTGCCATTGTGTACAGTGAGGTCCTCTAAAGATCGGCCTGTAAATGAATGATGGTGCCTTCCAAAACATTTTAGTGACAATTGCTAAAAAGCAAAACATGATTTATTAAGCTGTAACAAGGGACTTTTTAAATGAAAAAGGAATCATCTTGTAGTTGCAAGGTCTATTAAACTGCAAAAAGGTTAGTCATTGCATTGTTGCCTCATGTTAAAAGAATGCAGCCATGTAAACTCAGTCATTAATTAAACTGAATAGCACACTTTTTAACTAGTGTTCACTATTTTAAGTGAATATTGTCTTCTGCCATCTAGAGCTGCTTAGCCTGGTATTAGAAATTTCTGTGAATTAAAAAACCTCAGGATTGCTGTTACTGATGACCAAAACGAGACATTTTGTACCATGGTATGGTGCTTATTCTGGGCTGAACTCAACCTACCAGGCTCTGCATTCTCACTGAGCTGGCTGTGAAGTCAGAGCCCAGC
Source organism: Edolisoma coerulescens (assembly GCA_013397115.1). Lineage (NCBI taxonomy): Eukaryota > Metazoa > Chordata > Aves > Passeriformes > Campephagidae > Edolisoma > Edolisoma coerulescens. Next base: position 81,255 of record VWZW01000135.1, on the reverse strand, counting down.
TCTGCAGAAGTGGTTCAATAGAGGGAAATGGTCAAATATGTGATAGCAAGGGCTGTTTTTATGCAGTGCCAGAAGACCTGGGCAAGGACAACTCATTTTGAAATGTCAGTCTGTGAGGCTGGAGTGTGGTGAGGGTGCTTCCCCACGTGTATGGGAGCGACGCTCCTGCAGAGCTGCATTCCTTCTCCAGGCCTCTGGCCGACATGGGGAACCACTGGAGCTGCCGCCAGCTGGCAGCTGGGGTGCTTTGCAAGGGCTGTTGCTGAGTGTGTTGGTTTTGTTGGATTTTGTCTTTAAAAAAATTTGGTACCAGACTCCCTAAAAGGCTTTGCCTTTTGCTCATTTAGGATTTTTTCTGGAAGGGACCTCAGGGACTCTTATGCACTACATTTTTGGACATTTTCAGTGTCCAGTACTGATCACAGAGCTTTGGGAAGGAATCTTTTGTTAATTGAAATGGAAAATACAGCAGATGGACTCCTTAAGAGGCAGGCCATAAATCATTAACCATCTGTGTTAATACAAAGGTAGAAGGGTATCTGTTCATGGGTTACAGTTTAACACCCCCTACCTCCAAGAAACAACCAGCAACACAGCCACAGAAAGTTCCACCTTAATATAAGGAAGAACTTCTTAACTGTGGAAGTGACTGTGCACTGGAACAGGTTTCCCAGAGAGGTATTCAGTATACCTGGAGATATTCAGGAACTGTCTGGATGCAATCCTGTGCAATGTGTTCTGGGATGACCCTGCCTGAGCAGGGAGGTTGGTCCAGATGACCCACTGCCATCCTGTCCAACCTTACCCAATCTGTGACTCTGTGAAAGGTTATAATCATCTCACTCTTTATTTTGTAATTTGGTAATTCTGCTTTTAATGGTCAGCTTTTACAGTGTGCTGTCTTCCTGACCATACCCCAGGAGTTGCTTGTCTGGCCTCTCAAGTTCATTGACTTTGGTAGTTCACTAGAAGGAATGTACTTATGTGCTAAGGTGGCTGAGATAATTTTAGTATTTAATATATTGGTGACCAAGGTGAACATGAGGTGGTCAGGCAGTGTGCGTTTTTGAAATCTTCAGCGATGGATGTTGAGGGGTTTGCTTGCACGTGAAGGCTTCAGTTGTTCATACTGAGGACTGGATTTATGTGTGATGTTGAGCAGAGCCTACACCATGCAGGTCCATCTGTGAAAGCCAGGAGACCTTGGAAACAAGAAAGGTGGGCTGTAGCTACTGTCTGCTACTCCCGTCTTCTACTGAAGCAGCAAATATCTTAGGAAATAAAATGGGAAAATAAATAACATCAATGTACTATAACTTTGCAAAGCTAAAACAAACAGAAGTCTGATAATTCTGAAAGCAGAGGTTGGGCTAGAGATGGTATCTTGGCCACATGGCGTGCATGTAATGTTTTCCATGCGACTTTCTGTCATTAAATGGGATGTTACTTTTTTTAGTGTACCATAAAATATTCAGACTATGTCTTGTGGGTGAGTGGTTATTACTGGAATAAACTTTACTCTTGGTATCTCAAAGGCACTTGGAGCAGAGGTGCCAAGTCATAAATCAGTTGCTGAGGCTCAGTGTCAGCAGTAAATGCATGTTTGTTCCTGGGAAAGTAAATGCAGACATGAATTCAGAATAAATGATCCATATAGAAGATGCTATGCCGACAAACTGAGGCAAACTCCAAGTTGCTTTAGCATAGGGTGTATCTGAGTTTCCTGAAGGCGTTCCAGATTTGCACCAGCACCTGTTTGCTTTTAACTTACTAGCAGAATGGAAAACTACACTGTATTTTTGCTTTATTTTACCCAAATTCCTTCATGATTAAAAGACTGACACAAGCATTTCAGCTGAAGCCCAGGCCAAAGTCATTTAAATCATCAGTGAAACAGTCTCAGTTCCAACGTGAGAAGTTTGCTTAAAAACTTTGGGTGTTATTTTGTTATTTGTATGTCATTCCTGTGAAAAGGCTGCTTTGACGAACAAATTACTGTTTCACAGAACCTTCTGTCTCAGGGCTGTGAGAGCTCTGTTTTCCTTTGTGATGTGAAATACCACATGGGAATGAGATCTCATTTACACTCTTGGCTGAGTCTGACCAAGATGCCCTGGGTAATTTTGCTCCTCCTTCCCATTAAAGCTTCAAAAGAGGCTAGAGTTATACTTACATTTGTAAATTGATTTCTTTCTTCATTTTTGTTCATTATGATCCCACTCTTAGAATCTGAATGCCCAAGAAAAGAGTATTTCTCCATTCTAGGTGGAGAGAAATAAGGATTGGAATTTTATATAAGAAGGAATATGTCTAATCTCTGTGCTGTACAAATATGCTTCATGGTTGTGTTCAGCTCTTGTAGGACTGTCAGGAAGGAAAGAAATGTGAAACTGCTTAGGTGATAGCAGTCTGGTAGTTGTTACTCATCCTCCTGTCCACACACCAGGGCAACTACAATGGAGTGAAGTGGAATTGGACTTGAGGATCCCATTGCTGCTGCCATACTGGGCCCTGGCACAGTGCTTTCTTTCTGAGCAGGATGCAGTCCAGTAGTACCTGCTCCAGTGGGTGATGCAGCGTGTACATCCCTCTGCTGGGCTGCTTCCTGGTAAAGATTCCCAGGAGGTGCTCTGTTCTTTGAACCTCAGACCCACTTATGCTGTTAAAGAGGCAGACTCAACACATGGTGTTGTGTTGACAAACAGTTCTGCTTTTCACAGTTGAGGTGTGGTGTTTTTTCAGAAGCCCAGGAATGGTGGCAGTAGAGCAAGTCCCCTGAAGCCCCCGTATGTCTGTGTCCCAGTATAGCTTTTAGGGGACATCTTTAGATGTGGTCTCTATTTGGGGCTTTTTGGTGATTTTAGTTCTTATTTATTGTAGTCTTTGATATCGGTTACTGCACAGTAAAACCCAGTATAAATCATATAGTATGAGGAAAAGTTGGAAACCTGTTCTGCAGGGTTGAACTTTTTAATGCTGTAGCTGGGCTGTCTGACTTTTGGTACTGATCTCACTGTCTTACCTGTGAGACTAAGGTGCTGAGTGCTGAATGGCAGCATAAACTCAGTATCCACAGCCTTGATGGATCCACCACACACTGGTTGTGTTCAGTAGTCATCCTTTGTCTCCTAAAATAACCCCTCATTCAATTTAAAGCATATGCACTCAGACATGTTTTCTCTGCCTCTGCTTATTTGGATAAGCAAATAATTTTAACTTTTTAAAAAGGCATCATTTGCATACTTTTCTTTCTCAGAATGTGATTATATTTTGGAATGTTTATACAAATATGTATATTGACTTTACTATTAAGAAAATGTCTACTTTTGTCTTGGAGCAGGTAAAAAATTGTTGTATAAAATGCTGAATAAAAAACATTTGACAATGTGAGGGCACAACTGATTTTGCTTAAGTGCGCAAAGTAAGAAGTACTGCTTCCTTCAAAAGCTTCTCTCCTTCTGTTGGGAGGCTGAAGACTGATTACATGGAGGATGTGCCAGTTTGAAAATAGTGCTGATTGCACTTGCATGGAAAATGAGTTATTTCAGCTGTTGTTCATTGCAGAAGCTGTAAAACGCTTGATTGTTCTGATGTGCTTTTCTGACCAGAAAATAACATCGTGGATTTTTTTTTTTTCAATTTAGTTACACTTTTTATCATCAACGTTTAGTTATAAGGTTGTGTGTTCTGTGTAAATGAACATACTCAAATTTACATGGATCCACAGTGATATTTCTAATAAATCCATGGATGTTATTTTTAATTTCTTAACAGTTATGCTGTCTGAGACCCAGTACTTTTGAGTTCCCAAGCCTCAATAATGGGAAGCTCTCCTGACAGATTGACCTTGCAAAAGTGGCAAGTAAAACTCACAGTGGACTCCCAAGTGGCAGCAAAATTCATTTCGGAGGGAGGCAGTTTTCACACTGAAGCATGGAGAGTCCACAGATGGTACAGAATATTTTCCTCATTCTTTTTAGGACCTTGTGGCCCCTGGAGTGTACAAAAATGGAGATGCCATAGCTCCTCTAGGCACTGAACACATCCTGGTTCATCAGGGTATCAGCAATTGTCTTAACTAGGGCTTTCCAAGTTTGTGGTGTTGCTTGGTTACCATAATTCCCTCAACTCTCAAATAAAGAAAGTAAAGCAAATGTAGAAAAAATCCACCTGGTTTCTATTTGTGGGCTAGGCTACTGTATGGATCCAAACAAAACAGAATTGTAAACCCTCTACAGCTTCTTTCGTGATCATTTTTTTCCTCAAGTATTCTAGTTGGCTATTCCCAAAGGCTTTCTGTTTTAAGTATGTTTTATACTTGACAACTTCTAGGATTCTGCACAAACTCATCAAGTTCAGAAGCTGGAATCTTGACAAATAATGGCTTGTGTCATCAGCCAGTCTTGGTAACTCCAGCTGGGATACCTTTTCAGGTAGACTTTGTGCATCCTTAGGTCAGGGCAGCAAAGAGCACAGAAATCGTAGCTTGGAATATGTTAGGGAGTATTTTATTTAGTAATGGTGATAGTGAACTATCGTAACCATTTGGCTAAGGATGTCATATCATTTTTTGAATATTTCCAAATGTCGCTTCGGAAGTCCTCACCTGCCCTTAAGGGGAATAATTTTGGCGTGTGAGCTCATGTGTTTCAGGGAAGAGTCTCATCTTAATTTCAATTAGCTGATCCTGACAAAGTACACAGACACTCTGAGAACTTGAGTATAGCTTATATGCCTGAGTAGCTATTCTGTTGCTATCCCTGCTCCCCCAAAGAGTTCTGCAAAATGAAAGGTACCCATTTTTTATCGCTTCCAGGCTGAGATAGATAACTCTTAAGACAGTCATTCTATTGCTGTGTAACAAATGAGTTTAAGTTTCTTTTCATGAAGCTAACTCCCAAAATAAGGCACTTTTGGGAACATGTGGATGAGTTTCTTAAGTGAAGAGAGCTTTCCCTAAATCTGCCAGGGTCATAGACAGTGTATGTGGTTATGGTACAGTTGGTTGCAGAAACAGTTTCTGAGAGTGGAGAAAACTAAAATAAATGGAGATATCTGTGAATCAGACAGAGATTGAGGAAAAATAAACACATCCAAGTAAAACATTCCCAGCTGTGGAAAAAACTATCTCCATCTATCAGAAGTATGGCATGTATATGAAGCAGACAGCAATTCGTGTAGGAAGTCAAGCTTGTAAATATTGCCCTATGTTCATTGTCTGAGAACTTGTGCTGTAGTGGGGCCCACAACTCAGTCCTCTAATGATTTTGGGCTTCCATTGGGTCCGGTTCTTCTGACAGTGGAGAGGTTTCTCATCTGGTGAGATATCAGCTCTTCACCACTGTGATGTTGAATTTCCAGTGTCATCTGGCTCATGTATGTCTGTGTTAGAGATCTATTCCAGCTCCAGTTCTGTCAGGAGGAATTGGGTTAGGCCCGTAATGCTTTGGGAGTAAATTGTCGGCTGACCTTACATTAGGAGGAGTAAGAGACTGAAATAATGAGAGATCACTGGTAGGAGAATAAAGGTGCTTACAGACAGTTGAACACAAATCCTGTCCTTTGCCCAACTGTGGTATCATTGTCTGACTTGTGTCACTGAACAGAAATCTGGCATAGGATGAGAGGTGGTCCAGTCCTGAAACTTTTATTTGGTTGTTTCCCAGTCCTAAAGTCAACAGATTCTTTTGCTATACGATCTCCGGCAAATATCAGATGAGGATGGTTTTAGTCGGAAAGCTTATGCTATTTTACAGTCATATGCGTCTTTTGTTGCAATAAGAAATGCACATTGTAAATGTCTGTATGAACTGTCCTCTGAGGGCTGGATCCTGCTGAGTGTGCTTAGCACTGCGTGCCCTGGCCAGAGTTAGAAACTGCAGTGCACAGAATGGAGCATCGTGGGTTAAAGGCAGGCAGAGTTCAGCTTTGGAAGTTGTTGTTACTAATTGACTGATACCGACAGGATCTTACCTCTGCGTTGAAGTGTAGCAGTGACAGACAAGGAGAAACCCTTACTTACTTTGACTGCATCAGAGCCTACAGTCTGTGTGGGGCGTAAGGTTAAGATAGATGTCTTAAGGTCTGACTGCCAAAGAAAGAGGTTTGCTTTCCGTGCACTAAACAGCTGCACTGGCAACTAGGGAAATGTGACTCACTAGCTAGGCCAAAATCAAAACCCAGAAGAGGGCCAAAAAAACCCAAGTGCCATAATCATCAACAAAATCTCACTTTTTTGTGTATGTACCAGCAGACTCCAAATAGCCTTTGCAGTCATTCATATCAACATTCAGAAGATTCCCTGCCTTCTGCTGACTTTCTTCTCACCTAGATGTTCCATCAGTGGCCTCACCAAAGAAATATCCTGAAATGAAAGCTAGCAATCCATAGTCCAGTGTTTCCTTGTGTTATCAGCATTCATCCCAGCTCAGTATGCCTCTGATTCCACTATAAACTTAGTTTTTAATTTATTTTTAAAATAAGCAAAAAACTAACCCAACACAGAAGCCAAACTATTCTTAACAGACTCTGACAACTTTCAGTTAATTTCAGTGCTACTATAGTCATTATATACAATATGGGATACATTTAGCACAGTATTTTGCACGGGTGTGCAAATCCTATTTGTATAGGATATTTACTCGGGAATGGAGGGATTGCTGGTTATGTTTACTGTTAGGGTCTAGAGGGCTCACGGGTCTGCAGTGGAATTAGCTGAGTGCAGTGTTCTAGTTTTTGAGCTCTTCTGTGTGATGGGTGTGTTGTGAAATCCTAGGTTAAGTCTGGGGTCAGGGTTAGACATCAGAAGAAAAGGGGTTAAAGGGCTTGTTTTACTCTTCTGAAGAGTAAGGAAGATTCCTGTAGGATGAGGACTCCAGTCTAGAGTGTTCTATAGCTCATGCTATGCTTTAATTCTGCTCTTTATGTTCATTAAGGGCCATGTCACAATGAATAGCTGTTCTGACCTAGACTTAAACTTCATATCTGGTTCTTGTATTGTCATGTATCACGTTAATACTAGGATTAGGGAACTGTTGAAAAATTCACAGCTCAAGATGGGAAAGGATTTAAATGCTTGGTTTATTTGTATGTTCTGCAGGGCTGCGATGAGCACTGATTCCTGGCAGGTGTTTTGGCTGGTGTTGGTTTTGGTGCAGTTGCTTGTCAGTGAGCTCTGGTGGATGTGCAGTTTTGTGATGTGATAATCTGAAGCTCTTCTTTTTCCCTCGTCATACTCTGCAATGGAGGACAACGTGTTGAAGGTTCTGTGGGGGGGTATCATGTCATCTCCATGCACATGGCCTTTCTCAGCCATGGGTCTGCCCCAGAGGAATATGGGCCACTGTTTTTCAGTCTGTATTCTATGGCCTGCACAGTGACAGCATGCCTTCCTATTTCAGCGTCTTTTTGTTGTTTGAGAATAAAAATCACTTCAAGAATTGACCTTTCATTATAATGAGAAATTACCTTGAACATTTAAAGATGTTAAGCTACAGTATTTTCTGTGGTGATACATACATGAAATAAGTTTCCTTTTAAGTGTTGTACCTTTACTCTCGATTTCTTTTCTCTGCCCTTGAGTCATTTTTTCCTGCATACTGTTTGATAACATGTCATGGGCCATTGAGTAAAGACAAAGTGGTGATTTAGGAAGGTGATCAAACTATGGAAAGATGTCCCAAAGAATTAATTAATTTTTTTCAAGGTAATACATCTCATTTGGTCAAATTTGATAGATGTGATATTGCTTGGAAAGAGCAAATCTTTACATCATCCAATAAAATGGGGGGGGATGGTTATAGTTTTGCATATGGTGTACAGTTGTCTTGGCTGTCTGCTTCGTTACTTTATGGTGATGCAAAATAAGAACTCTGGACTTCAATTTTTTGCTTGTGTTCCTTTGTCTTTTAAAATGGTTTTTAATAATAGCTCTCAAGGGGCAATAATTATAGTTCTAGCTTGAATAATTTCATACCAGTGACCATATTTCTTGACCACATCAAGAAATGGGGTTCTGACATTATCTGTCTGACATTATTCATCTTCAAATCTTGTGAAGTTCAAAAGGACAAAAATTGTCAGAAGAACTCACTGAGCAGGATGAAAAAAAATTTTTTTTAAGTTGTAAAGCTCTTCCCATTTGGCTTTTTCAGGTTTTAGTTTTCCAGTGAAGTTGGAGAGGATTCTCCTCTACAGCTTGGGTTGAAAAAGATCAGAACTGGGGTTTAGCAGGTGGTGTGTTATGCAGGTAAAAAGCAGAATCACTAGGGTGCCTCAGTTCAATAATGTGCATGGTCTGATTTGCTGTGTTTAAATCCTGAAAATACCACCAGCAGACTACGGGTAGTACTGGAAGGAGTTAAATGTCCATATGTGGGCGTAAGAAATGCAGTAGCTATTAGGAATGTTGCTGTCTTTCTCTGTTTTAATTCAGGTGCTCACTGGACAAAAGGGAAGAGTTCTCAGCCCTGCCTAGTGTCCCTTTGAAGGAAATAGCCAAATCTTGCCCTTGGCTTGCACCAAAGAACAAACTGCTGGTAGGGCCATAGCATAGGCCTCTTCCCCAGTGCTTGGTTAGGGATTCTGCCCAAAGGCAAGGAATTGGGTATGCTTCCCTCACCAGGTTTCCAGCCCCTCTATTCATCTCATGGATCTGTGCCTGTTGTGTAGATTCCAACACCCAGAAATGCTCTTTAACACTGACATGTGTGCGTACTTGTATTTCTTCATCGAAGCATCACATTTTAAATTGCTCTATTCGTTCCTTTGACTTTGAACATAACTGTGACTCAGCAAGCCATGCAGAAATGTATGTTTAGATTGTAATGGACTTTGGGACATAAGCTGTGGGAGTCTTTGTTGTGGGAGCCTTTGCCAGGTGAAGTGCTTCAGGGAACATCTGGCTGTTTCGGATGCAGAAGCAATTAAGAGCTTTCTGCCTTGCTTTAAAATAAAACCTGTGATGCTGACAGGACATTTGCAGTCTAAAATTCATTTTGGCCGTGGCAAAATATGTAGTTTCAATAAGGATAAAACGGATTAAAAAGGACAGCAGTCACATTACTAGCCTAGTACAGAGAGTGAGTATTTTGTAGTACAGAAGTAAAAATTAGTCTGTAAAGACAATCCGGTCATAGTGGCTTAGTAGAGGCTGATTTTAGCAGTCAGGATGTTCAGAAATGTCACAATATGCTTTTAAGGTTAGCTGAGGGGCTGCTGAACAGATCTTATTCCAAAGCAAACAAGGACCAGTGTGCGACTCTCTTAATAGCAGCCAAAGAGGAATAATTTCTATCTGGCATGCATGGTAAACCATAGACCATGACTGCCTTCTCTTCACCACTGCACAAGTGAATACAAAACTTAACTACTTCCCTGCACTAATGAAATTGGGAGATCAGTTTCCATTCATCCGTGTATGGATATAAACAGGCACTCAGTTTTCTGTGTGGTTGTGTGTCATTAACTTTGGGGACAATTCCTCTGAAACTTCTATGAAAATCAGCAAAGGCCTTGTGTTGTGAACAAAGTGCTGGTGTCACTCTTTGGGTTTCCCTTTATTTCATCTGAGTTAGTATTCTTGAGATGATAATGTTGTTTCTGAAGAACGACCACAGTGAAACTGCACTAGTGCTACTCAGAGGGGTTTGATTAGTAACTGCTAAATTACTGTAACTTGCACCTACGGCCCTCTTGCATTAATGATAAACTAGTTTTCATTGCTTAAGTTTATCTTTTTGCACATCCCATATGCTGGCTAGTTAGAGCTTAACATGTGCTTTAAAAATGCGTTTGTCTTAGGGGAGAACTGTATGTGTGGTCAGGAATGGGACTAAACAGCAAGGCTTAGGTGATTGCCTAAGCTTTCAAGGCAGTGAAGATAGGCCCTTAGAAAAGATAAGCCCTGTAAAAACAGGTAAGGGCACCCCCATGTGTTGACCATAGCAGTAAAGGAATGAGGGATGTTTATTTCACAAAAGTCTCCTGTAAGAAGACAGTAAAGTAAATCAAGAGTAAATTAACTAAGTACTTCTTTTTTTTTTTTTTTGTTAACTTCCAGTTATTTTTGCAGGAGATACAGTCTATTGGAGAAGACAGAAAAATAGGAACAGAAACTGGAGTCATTCACAGTGGTAAGATACCTTTTATCTCTCTTTGCTGATCATTCAGACAGGAAGGTTCTTTACTTACAGGTCTATCAGTGCAGGAACAAGAAGCCAGGAACTTTGGGGGCTGCTTTCACCAGAGCAGTGCAGTCTATTTGAACATCTTGGAAGCTGAATCATTTGGAAATCATGGAGTGTCTTGGGCTGGAAGGGACCTTAAAGATCGTCTTGTTCCAAGTCCCCTGCCATGGCCAGGGACGCCTTCCACTAGACCAGGTTGCTGCAAGCCCCATCCAGCCTAGCCCTGAGTGCTCCCAGGGATAGGGCAATTTTGTCTCCAGAATCTATCCTTCACCACTCTGGATAAATTTCTCTCCTTTATCTTCTTCTTCTGTGTCAGTAAGTTGACCAGCTTATGCTATATGGTCCTACTGCTTCTCCTCACCATCGCCTCATCTTTTGTAATTGTTTGAACCACAACTGAATTACAGTTTGTAATTGTTTCTGAAGATGCAGCATGGTTTGCAGCTAAAATTTCTGCTGAACTGGTATTCTGAAGTCATATCACACTAAGTATAGTACAAAGTGATGTTCAGAGGGTAGTGGGAAATGCTAGCTTTGTAGTAATTAAAAAAAAATTAGATACACATATAGACTACAAAACTGAGAAATGGGGTCTCTGCAATTGCCTAATTTTAGAGGTGGTCTAAACCCCATGTTTTTGTCACATGTTTTGAAGAAAATATTTGTTTGAACGTACCAAGTAATTCCTTTTGCTCTTTTGTCCAAAGGAGGCAGTTTCTCTGTGTCCAGCATGTTAAAAAGCATAAGCTCAGTCTGTTCCAAGCCTGAACCTAACAAATAGGCTAATGACCTCATCCTTCTGTGTAATTCTAATGGAGATGACCGTTTTTTTCAAATGTCTGTAAGGTTCTCCAGTTTCCTTGCAGCTTAGGACATCTGGATTGTGTCCCTTATGAATGGCTTCATGAGAAATCTTCATTGAATCACTTAATTCCTCAATTTTAAATCTGTAAAATGAGATAACAATACTCCTGCACTTAATCATGGGTGTCAGGATGAAAAATACGATTATGTATTGAAGTTTCTGAGATGTTCAGGCATTATAATAAATAGATTGAAGGAGAACTCATTTCATTTGGACATTATGCAAATACACTTCATGCACCCTGTTTCTTTGGTGGAGCGCAGTTAAGCAGTTTCTTAAGGATTTCCTTTTTGCTCCAGACTTTTAACACAGAATTGCAACATGGCAAACTTTCAAAGCTTTTGGTAGTGGAAAGCACAGGGAGTGGCTGAATAGAATCAATCTGGTAGTTAATAATTCATCATGCTGAACTCGGTAGTGGTGAGCTGTGTGACTTCCTCAAAGGAAAGAAGGAAAATATACGTGCCCAAAGTGGTTCCTACGCATCTGCTGATTGCAAGTGTGGCCAAGTACATGATGAAATATTACTTGTCTGGCTCTGAGCTCTGTACAGTACGACCAGAGTGACTCATCGGGTCACTTGCTGACCAGAAGTTGAGCTGTCAGAAACAGATGGGCTGCCTAGAGAGCGAGATATCTTGGAAGCATCTCCGCCCTTGTCAGCAGTGTTACAAAGCACAGGGATTTCTCAGAAGCAGTGATTTCAGTGAGAGGTGGTGGTTTTTCAGCTGCGCTTGATCTTCCACATCAGAATGAAGCCTTGTGGCCCTGAGAGTAAGGAAACTTGATGGCTTGTTAGTGAAGGTCCATATTTGTGGATCCTGTGCTTGGAGGGGCAGTAGTAGGGAGGTCAGTAAAGTCCTCAGGCTTGCAAAGGGATTGTTATTCAGCTCTGAGAAGCCTTCAGATTGCTACTAAAAGATGACTGGTGTGTAAATGTTCTTTCTGCAAACAAGGCCAAAATTTTTAAACAACTCTGAAAATCTTTTCCTGTAGTCTCTCTCCACCTCTTTACCCGTCAGCAGAATGAGAAAAACAAATACTTCTTCAGGCTGTGGAGTTGGGCTGAGGATTGTACTCAGCTCAGATATTTGGAGGTAAAGTGCCCTATAAGTATCTAGAGAAATAGAGTTTTGTAGACACTGAATACTGGGGAAGTTCTAGATCAGAATCTGAGAAGAGAGTACACCAGTCTGGGATGGGTTTTCAGTTTGACTCGCTGTGGTGGGTTCACCCTGGCCAGCAGCCGAGCATCCACACAGCTCCTAATTCACTCCCTGCAGCAGCTCTCCAAGGTGGGATGAAGGAGAAAATAGGGAGAACAAAATCAAGACAACTCTTGAGTTGAGTTAAAAAACAAATTAATAGGTGAAGAAGAAAAGGTGGGTTCGGGGGTGAAAAACAAGCAGAGCAAGGGAGATGGCACACCAGGTGATGGCAGACTGATGCCCAGCCAGTCTCCAAACAACAGCCAAAAAATTTTGCTTGAAAAGAAAAAAATCCTTTTCTTCCTCTATCCCAGTTTTTATTTCTGAACTTGAGAATACATCACATGAAATATCCCCTCGGTCACTCTGAGTCAGCTGTCCCAGCTGTGTCCCGTCCCAGCCTCTTGCCCACCCTCAGCCTGGCTGTGGGGGTGTAGTGGGAAACAGAGGTGGCCTTGACACTGTGCAAGCACAGCTCAGCAATAGCCAAAACACCGCTGTGTTGTCAGCACTGCTGTGGCCACAGATCCAAAGCACGGCACCGTGTGGGCTGCTGGGAAGAAAGTTAACTCCATCCCAGTCAGACTCCCCACAACCCAAATCATACTACTTTTTTTTTACTTACTTTTTAGTGTAGTACTGAAAAAAGAATTATCAGAAGAACAAAATCCTATTGTAAGATTTTGAGAACACAGTATTCTTGATTAAAACAGTTTTCTTGTATGGGCAGATGTGAAATTTTCATTAGAATCATGCACACTTCTGAAACAGTTTGAAAAGACTCTTTAAGAATGTGCTGAAGTTCATTTTTCTCTGAAAAGTGTCTCAAAAACTTTGTTTCAGGGAATTCAGTAGCACTTAAGTGCTTGTCTGAATAGGGCCTGCATATTCAAGCTGACTCTGTCCTGCAAGAACAGTTCTGGAGAAATTTTACCCAGTGTGAACAGCAGACCTGTGTCAGAAATGGGTAATTCTCTATGTACCTATAGGTACATCTTGTTACTATCTGTGTAAGTATGTAATTTTGTGCCTTAAAATAATCAACTCTGAGTCTTATTTATCATGAGACTGGGCAGATAAAATACTTCCAAAATTAAAACATTAAGAATTAGAATTATGTGGTTATCCTAAGAAATGGAAAACCTAAAAAGATTTGAAGTAGGAATGAAATCTTAGCTTATTTCTGAAAAAAAAAATCAGTGAACGGCCCTGTTCTTCCCTGCAGCACCTTATTTTTGATTATGTATGCTGCTGTCAGTGAAAAGTAACAGGCAGCTGTGTGATGCAAAGGGTTCAGATAATTCAGATTAGAGCTCACTGATTACTTTGATCAATATCAACGTCTGAAACTGAAAGCAAGTTGAGCTTTCACAGATTTTTTAGAGGGAATAATCGAGATTAAAGGAGACTCTTGAGTTCTTGAATTGATTCTTTATTTTTAGGGTATTTGGCCTGCTCTGTTATTGGTGGCCCTTCTTTATTCCACTCGTTTATATGAAGAGAGATAAGCCCTTGTTCCTGGTAGTGAAAAGCATCACAAAGGCTTTGGTGAATGTGTAGCAGTGTGAGTGGTCTGAATGTAAGAGTTCAAGGCAGCCACCTCCAAACCTCTTACTGGGTTTGTCAGTCAGTGCTGTCATTCCAGGAGAGAGATGACATTATGGGATTTGGTTGATCATGCAGTAAGCACAGTGAAACTGCAACTTCAGTGTCTTCATAAAAGGTTCTATACAATTTCTCATGACTTTTTAATACTGAAGCACTGACTTGAATGAAACTTTCCTTGTATGATGGGGAAGAGTGAACATATTTATAAAAAGGCAGCCTACAGTGAAGGCAGAACAGAATTGCCCCCCTCCAGTATGCTCTGAAATGATGCTTCAGCTCTAAAGGTTCATGGTTAGAGTAGGTAGTTTTTCTTTGCCAGTGATAACTTCCATTTTTTGTTCCCTCCATGGAGCAGGCAGTTGGAGGAGGTTGGAAGAATTATGGATATCTTTGTTTTCAGCAGCAAAGGAACAAATGTTCTCTGACGCTACTAGGATGGAGTGTGTATTCTGCTAGAAGGGAGGATCAAGGCAGTAGTTTGTGCCCTGTCCAAAAGCAGGGTGTATGTGGGGATGAAGTGGTGAAAGAGTTCATGTACTTTTCCTCCCACTGCACAGTTCAGGCTGTTTAAAAAGAGCCAAAGCATTCCCTGTTTGCTGTGCTCTGACTGTGAGCAAGGTGGCTAGACTGTCTGATCTCGGTTAATGAGCAGAACCCCTGGAAAAATGATGATAGATAAAGTTCAGGTCTTGGAACAACTCTACCTGTGCCAATAGTACTGGGAACTAAATTGCATGTTTAAGGAAGACAGCCAGTGGAGCTGAATCTCATCCTGTGTAAATCACTTCTCATGGGTCTTTTTTTTTTTTTCCTCCATTATTGGAGAGTCCAAATGTTGAGCAGCTATAAATCCAGCTCTCTTCAGCCAATCTTCCTGGTTCTGTGGATGCCAGTGACAGAGCTCTGTTAACCACAGAATCCAGTCACAGCTCACATCTGCTGCTTGCAGAGCCAGCCCTACTTGTTTTGGTGTGTGGCGAAATTGGAGATGTGAATTTGTGGCAGCTCTGTCTGTGCTTTTGTCTACAGTAAGAAATCTGTGTGAGATCTGTCTGAGAACTGCTCATTATGAATGAAGATGATAACTTTGTGCATGGCTTCATGAAAATACAGTCAGACACTTTGAAAAAGACTAGCTGTTCAGGAGTCACCTTTGCCTTTACTTGGTAGGGCTCTAGAATAAAGAAGGAAAGGCGTGACTGATACAGGGCTTTACTTGATAATAAATGCTATGGTCAGCTCTTCTGTGTCTGCACAAGCCACAGTAACTTCCTGCTTTGTTAAGCTGAACTTTGCTTATCCCAAGTTTTGCTGTGATTTGGGCTTTCTGGGAAAGGATAACTGGGTAATAAGGAATTCATTTAGCTTTTGGGGAACCCTTGCTTAGCTGGTGTTTGAGAAATGTTTTGGCTATGCCAAAGTAGCTTCACCCAACCCCAACAAAACCCATTTGATTGGGAAATTCCTAGCTAGCTCAGTTTATTGTCTGGCAGTTCTTACTGCTGACAGGATGGTTAGAGCAAGTTGAGATCCAGGGAGTTTGACTTGCTGAGACTTCGACTTTCTCAGTGTGGTAACTCTGTTAACCAGCACTGATTTTTTGATAGCACCTACATGCAATATATAAGAGCTTGACAGTGTTGTTGTAATGTTGCTAATTAACAGCAGTGAGAAGAGTGACATAGCAGTTAAGGCAATTTTGAGGTTCACATGCAAAACATGCGTTTTTGTGTGCTTATGGTGGATTGACCCTGGCTGGATGCCAGGTGCCCACCAAAGCTGCTCTGTTCTTCCTCCGTGTGGTGTCCTCCAGGGGCTGCAGGTGGATCTCTGCATCCCTGTGGTCCTCCATGGGCTGCAGGGGCACAGCTGCCTCACCGTGGGCTGCAACACAGGCTGCAGGGGGATCTCGGCTCTGGTGGCTGGAGCACCTCCTTCTCTACTGACCTTGGTGTCTGCAGAGCTGTTCCTCTCACGTACTCTTACTCCTCTCTCCAGCTACAGTTGCTGCTGCACAGCTTTCCCCCCCTTAACTGTGTTATTCCAAAGGCACTGCCGTGGTTGCTGATGGGATCGCCCTTGGCCAGTGGCAGATCCATCTTGAAGCTGACTGGCATTGTCTCTATCAGACAGGAGGAAAACTTCTGGCAGTTTTCACAGAAGTCACACCTCTAGCCCCTCCACTATCAAAACATTGCCACACAAACCCAATACAGCATCTGAAATGTGCTGGTATCCATGTTTGCCCAAGAAAGTGGGTTTGGCATCTTTTAGCACACTGAGAGTTTCAGCTGGTAGGGCCTGCAGTGGTAACTAGTAACCTAGGTAACTACAAGTTGGAGCTTAATTTGATGCTTTTGAATTCTGTGAAGCAAATAGTATGTTACCTTATCCTCCAAAGCTGTGTTAAATATTCATCTTCAGAAATTCTGGACAGATGTAAAGTAAAGGTTTGTCCACAGATTTTATCATTTCATGGATTCTGGCATGCCAAAGATAGATCATTTCCAGTGAATGGGTACAAACAGATGAGCTGAAAGATGCTCTAGAATACGTGTCTGTGCTATACAATGTAACTGAGCTTACCTGTCTTTGAGAGAAGTACCTTAAAATAAGACATATTTCATTTTCTTGAAAATATTCCTCAACAAATAAACTAAGTATCTTCTTTTCATTCTGTTGATAAAATTACTCCATTTGCTATCCATATCATAGCTGGTCAAGCAGCTTTATCTCGGGATTGCCCTCGGCAAGTTAAGAAACCTGTAACTTAAAAAAAAAATCCAAAACCTTAATATACCTGTCTAAACAGGAACCTCAGTTCATGCATGTCAGCAACACTTCATATGCTATTGACCTTCAGAAGCAGGAAAGATTTTTGAGATTGTCTCCTGACTATTGGGGAGGGCATGAAAGGGGGGACTGGTTAAGCTGTCTTTGCATATCTTTGGCAGTACACAGTCTGCATTGACTGACTGTACTTTTACAATTAATTTTGATGTAGCTGGGTAGTGTGGGTTTCAGCTGAAAAAGATAATGGGTTTCTTTTGGGCTTTCCTCTGAAAAGTGCAGTTCAAAGTCCAGTAAATGCTCTAATAGACACTTATTCATGTGTAATAGCAATTAGGTTGAAGGACTATATGAACAATAAGTAATTATGGGTTAACTTATTTATGTGCTTTTGTTGATGTTTCCAGGAATACCTCATGTTAACATCAGAAAATCAATGTTTTCCTTGGCAGTAGGAAGTTGGGGGAGGAGAGGAAGACTAGCATTTGTTGTAAATCTGAGAATACCAAAATGTTAGTGGTGGTGTTTCCAGTGTAGTGTCTGACTGTTCAGATACTGTTAATGTGGGAATACTGCTGGGCCTGTGTCTGTTTGTTGTGCATATACATCAGGTCGTTTTACTAGAGAGACTTGTCAACATGTTTTAGAGCTTTTATGTACATACATTTTGTGTGTGTACATATGTATATAATATATAACAATTTAAAATACTGTTCAAGGAAAAATTTGCATCTTCTTCAGAGGACCTATATGAGGTGACTTGGTTATAGAAAATGAAAGGCTGCATTTAATTTCAGTGTTTGGGTTTGGAAGGTTCAGACTGCTTTAGCACATTTAAATCAGATGTTTACCTTCAAGCATATACATAACCTCACTGACTCATAAAGTATGCTTACCTATATTTTGAATATATGTTACTTACCTGAGGTCTCGCCACACTGAGGCTTCTTCAGGTCTGTCTTGCTTCTAGTTGAGCACCTGGCTTTATCAGTTTTCATCAGAATCCCTTTATTCAGGGAGCTCTTTCAGAGCTCTGGTTAAGTGCTTCCTTTCCCCAAACTGAATGTAAACTTGCCAGCTCATCATGACTGTGGTGCTTCCATGTGTGCTTGGTCAGGGCAGCTCTGATGACTTCTCCTTCTCTGTCTGCAGCTGGGGGCGGGGGCTCCTGTGGGACCAGCAAGTACATGGTTCAAGTCCACTCTTTGAATTCAAAGGATTATATTTGCTGAGAGTCAGCCTTGCACATCTAGCAACAGTAAACTGGTTCTTCAGAGATGTCTGAGCAAAAAGGAAGGTGATGTGGACATCAAATACTTCGTAGAAAGAAGGCTGAAATCAGAATAGCTCCAGGACCATCTTTGAACTTGAGATTTATTCCAAGATTGAGAATTTACTATACTGTACCAGTCTGCTGGTGGAAGTTTGATTCCTTGTGATAGTTTATTTCTTGATGTCCAAAACAAGTGTGAATTTGAACACTTCCTGACATTCACTTTTGTACTTCTGCTCTTACTTGTTTAGAGAAACCGCTGAGATTGAGGCAAGTTCTGCTCCCACTTTACATCCTTCCCTGTTAGCATTCCCGTGCTGTGCTCTTGTAGCAGTCCACATTTGGGCAACCGCAGAAGCACATGAAGCGACGCTGTCTCTTGGCATCCCGTTCTGAGCTGAAAGAGGAGCCAGCATAAATGGCTTAATAGCTCAAGTCCTGGCAACAACAACTTGGAAGATAATACCTTGTTTGTAAAAACTGAAAGTTAACCTTTTTTGTTGTTGTTTTTCAGGAGGGTCATGCAGATTTAGAGTTTGAGTAAATTGTATTTTGCTGTTTCACTCCTCTTTGTCAATATGCTTGGTAAGATATTTTGAGGTGCTTGATGAAGAGCAAGAGGCTCATGTTTATTTTGGCAAGTCTTACTGTCGAAAGTGAGTTTTCTCAGTCTGAATTTTTCTTTCCAGAACCCACATCCCTCCCTCCTGCCTATCAGAGAGAACCATTTTACTGACCATGTAACTGAATCCATCTATTGTCAATTGGGCTCAGCTCTAGTAGTGTGATACACGTAGTAAAACCAGGAATTCAGGTTATCAGCTGAATCACAGTGATGCTTTGCAGATGTTCCTCTAGGAACATCTGTTCTGCCAGCCAGCAGAACACAGGCTCTCGGCTTCCAGCAAGAGTCTCCTGCAGAGTGGGGAGGATATAGAGCCCCTGGGTGCAGTCCCTGAAGTGGAGAGCATCAGAAACCAAAAGTGGATACTTTATCCTGAGCAGCCACTGGCAGTTGTGGTAGTGATGGAATGGTTCTGGGTTTCCTACCTTTGGAGCTCTGGAGTGGGGGATATGCCTTTGCTGGCTCTTACCTGGTTCTAGGAGGCTAATATAGATGTGTTTGAGGGAAATAAGAAAACTCATCAGAGAAAATCCTCTTCTTTCAAGAATGCCCTAGGGGTTAAAGTACTCTTCTGGTGTAACAGGAGTCAGGTTTGGAGCAGGCACTAGATCTTCAGTGTCTGTAGGATGGAGACATTCCCTTGTCACTGGGCTGCTGGGATGTGTTCTTTCTGTCTCTTCCATTTGAGCTGTTTCATTTTCTTTATATAAACATTTATAGAAAAGGACTCCTCATTTTTTCCAAAGTTCTACTTTTAATGAATTGATCTTCTGAAATGAAAATTTGTTGGGAGACTTTCTGCCTTATCTCGTTTCAGCTTTTTGGTGTTTTTGTAATTCACTATAGCTTCTTAATGTGGAGTAGAGTCAGTGGTGTTGCCAAGTGTTCTCTTAAGTAAGTGGGTGGTATAAATTGGATGGGTTGAAAAGAAGAGCAATAGGAAGTGCTGTCACCTCAGTTTAGAGCTACATGTGCATTTGACCACTCATAGACTTTTAGCACCATATTTGATAGTTGTTCAGGTGACAAAACCAACTGGATAGGGAGCTCAAACACATGGTATGTACAACAGTTTAGGTGGGAAACTGTTGGCTTCAGATTACTGACTCACTGCTTCACATGGCAAGTTGTGCAATTTTAGAAAGCATCTGGCTTGAAAATAATTGTTTGGCTACTAATCAGTATGGAAAGAGGATGGTAGGAATTTTCAGAGGTTGTGCCTAAGTCCCTTGAATGTTCACTAGGAAATAGCTCTTCTATCCTGTAAAATACCCTTTCATGGAAAAGCCTGCTGCTGTGCAACAAGACTCCCTTCCAGAAATCTGACTTTTTTCTTAATCTGAATTCCTGGGTTTTGTTTAAGAAATGTACACTCACATGTGCTTTGGAGATGTTTTTCAATGTTTAGAATGCTTATTTTTTTAATTAATGGTACTTAGTTTATTTTCAAATTTATTTTACTTAAAAGTATGATTATTTCATAAAGCATTTTATTCATTCTTTGTATGTGTATGTGCCTGCCTATGTATATACACACACATATATATATATATATATATGTCAGCAGTTACAGAGTATTTACTTTGTACTGGTACCTGTCTGTTGAAACATGGGTACGTAGCTCTACACTGGACTTGCATGTGTCCCCTCCTGTATCTCTGTTCTTCATTCCAGTATGTTGCTGTAAATGATGCAGAGCTGGCCTTGCTTTATGTGCTTTTTAAGTTGATCTCCATTGCTCAGAGGCAGGATGGTGTTAATGACCTAAGTATCATCTACTATTTTGGATCCTTCTCAGCCCGAGCTGTATTCTGCAGAGGTAGCAGGTTGTTACACTTCCAGGTCTCTGAGGTGGCAACTGGTGCTCACTGTTAGAGGGTGTCAGTCACTTGCCATGAGCGAACACCAGCTCGTACAGTGACACCAATCTTCTGGGGAAGCCACACTGAAACTTGTGTCAAAGAAGAGCTTAGCTTCAATAGGACAGACCCAGCATTCAAAGACTGTACAGGAAGAGAGTTTGCAAGCAGCCTTGCTTGTAACCAAGGGTGAGTTGTTGTCTGTGGACCAGGGACAGAAAATACAGCCAGAGTCTTCTGTGATGTCTGTATCAAAAGATATGGTTATATCACTGAATACTTGTAAACTGTTTGGATTAAATCTTAACGGAGTTTGGGGAGGATGCCAGTCAAGTAGCTTTCTTTTGACCCTCTCTTAATCTGACCTTGGTAAGGGCTAGAGTGTTCCTCTGCAGGATTCTCATACAGCAGAGCTGCAACACCAGGTGCAGGGAGGACCTGAGGATCCCTCACACACCACATCTCTGTGAAAACACAAATGCCTGTGGAGCCCACAGATGTAGAGGTCTGGTGACAAGAGGGAGAAGCATAGGCTCTCCTTGGGTTACACGGATGGTACATCTCTCCTTAGGAAGAAGAGAGCATAACAAGGTCAAAGAGCAGTGGGTTTTATCAGACTGAGGTACAGAACTTACTGGTGCCTAACCATTTTGTTGCGACACTGGCTGGGCATGACAGTGTGTCTGTGGGACCTGCTTAGAGCCATTCCTGCCCTTGGCAGAAATCTGAGGAGGATGGAAGACAGAAGGACACTGACTCGGGTGTTAAGGGCTGTCCTTCCTCACATATCCCACTCTCACCTCTGTCCCTTTTTTCTTTTTAGCAGATAGGTCTGTGGTCTTTCAGATACAGACTTCATAGTGTTAAATAGCATAACTGAGTTCCTTATGCACTACTGCACATTTTCCAAACCTTTACTCCTTACTGCCCATTTCCAAGCAAGCAGCCTGCAAGGCTGTAGATCTGAGACATCCACTTCCTCCTCAGACTGTGTAATCAGGCAATTCAGAAACCCTCAGGAGGAGGTGATAAACAATGGGGGAGCATAAGCCTCCTTTCTGTGGGAATCCAGAGCTACATGTGGAATCAGTGAGACATTTTATTTCCTGCATCCTGTTTCCAGATCTGCAGCCAATAGGTTTCAGGCAGAGTGTGGTGACCAGCAGAGAATCTGGCTGCAATAGCTGAGCAAGAGGGAGAATGCAGAGGGAACAGCTGTGTTCTGTGATTGAGACAAGCGTGACCAGGGACGGTAGTGGGACTGGACTCTGCAAATGGGGAATATTCTGGAATGTGTGTGCACTCCCATACATATATTTATGCAGGCATTTAAAGGAAAGGATTTTAAAGGCCTCAGATGTCATGAAACTTACCTGGGGTACTTAATTAGTCTGAAGTGGCTAATCTCAGACTTCAGAAAACCAGGAAATACAAAATGATGGTGTGGATAGAAAATTTCTACATGCAGTCATTAGAAAGATGTAAAACAGTACTGGAAAACACCGGTTCTGTATTGATAACATTTTCTGTTGGTTTTACTAGGTGTGTTCATTCCTAGTGACACAAAAGGCTAAAAGGACAGCTGTGAGGACACTTGTTAACATGACTTAGGTGTTCCAGACTCTGGTTAGGTTTATGCATTTATTTTTTAATAATTATGTTAATCTTTGAGACACTAGACTACAACAAATAGAAAATTATACCCACTGCTAATCCCAAGATACTGAAGACAAATGTCTGAATCTTGGATTTCCTGTAGTTTCACAATCAGTGGCAGGGCTTTGTGTACAACTAAGGGCACTAATTGTTGTAACTAACAATCATATGCATGCTGATGTTTGCCCATTTGACCTAATTATTTTCTTCTTCTATTTAGATAAAATCTGAGGGAAAACCAAAATAATTCCTTTCTGAAATACTTGAATTTTGGAATCTCACTCTTGGAGTTTTTTCAGTCTTTCCGGTGCAACAGTATTAGCTTAAAACTGCATCAGAAAAATTGTGTTCATCTCAGGCTTCATGTGCAGTTCTCTAGTAGCATTTCTTTATAATGAAAAACAAAGTCAAATGTGAAATGGAGGCCATGTGTCTCTGATTCTGCTGGTTTTGCTTTTACCTGGGGCATGTGGAAGTCTGCAGGCAAGGCAGTGTAATATTATATATACGGCTGGGTAGGAATCCCATTTGAAAATGAGATGTAATTCAGTAGAGAAGGTAGAAATAAAGAAGATGAAAGCATAGTGCAGGCTGCTACAATCTCATTAGATACTGTCATGGTTTAATCCCAGCCAGCAACTAAGCACCACACAGCTGCTCATTCACTCCCTCCCCATGGGAGTGAGCTTTGAGTGGCAGAGCTTTGTATGCTGAGCATGACATCATATGATATGGAATATCCCTTTGGTCAGCTGTCCCGGCTGTGTCCCCTCCCAGTTTCTTGTGCCCCTCAGCCTCCTCGCTGCTAGGGTGGGCTGAGAGGCAGAAAAGGTCTCGATGCTGTGTAAGCAATGCTAGCAGTAACTACAACATCCATGAGTTGTAGCTGCTGTGAAGAAAATTAACTCAATCCCAGCCAAAACCAGCACAGGTACTTAGCATTCTTTTTTCTCGTTTTTTGAAGTTCCTCTAAAATTGCGATTTCTTTGTCCTGTCCATAACTGACTAGCTTTTTGGAGCTGGGGGATTTTGACTGAACTATTTGGAAATGAGAAAACAATCTGTAATTAAAAATAGAAAATAATTAGAATTCATATTCTGGTGTTGTTCTACTTCATGAAGAAATTTGAGTGACAAAATTGTAAACTCTAGTTTCTCTGTTAATAGAGAAAGCTGACTCAGTGACTGGGATTAGAGAAGCATTGGCAAGGGTCAAGTCAGATAGACCTGGAGTTCTTGGTTTGCTGGGGTGGTATTTCCTTGTAAAAGGAAACAGTTGCAGTGGGCAGATGAGGAACTATGACTTTTTTGGGGTGTCGGAAAGCATTCATCCATGAGCCTACAGATGGGAAATCCTCGAGACACCAGATTATTACGTGCTGTTTAATGGGGAATTTTCTGATCCCCCTTGCCGAAGTTGCATTTCCAGATGTCAGAAGTGGTGGAGCAGGTGTCACACACAGTCTTCACAGTCTGATAGACTTCACTGTGACAGGGCATTTTCACAAATTGTATCTTTCTGGCAACCCTTATGCTTTCATAAACTACTTTTCCTCTCTGTGTATTTACAAGGAGATTTTTTGTTGTTGTTGTTAGGAGTGGGGAGCATGTCTCTTCTTTTTCTGACAGTTTTGAAGTCTGAAATTTAAATGTGCCAGGTTTTGCAGCAGTGGCAAGACACAGAGTTGTTGTTGTGATTCCTTGATATTTGGGATGCAGACAATCCCACCCATCCATAATGTATAGAATGGAGTGTCTGTCAGCTTTACCCGAGGGTCTGGCTGGCTGGAAGGTGTCTGTGGAAGGTGTCACACGTTAGGCTGTGACAGATGAGCTCTAACATATTTTTCTGCAGTGGTTAAAGGCTGTTCCTGTAACTGTCTGCCTGCTGGATGTTGCTGCTTTCAGTTAAGGCCAGCAGGACAGAGCACGTGCCAGCACCGTAGATGCCCGGGTTCAGGTTCATGGTAGCTTAAACCTGCACAGACTAATATGAATTACTTCATTTGGTAAGGGAGAGAAGTAGAACTTTGCCAAGAGTAGTCCAGTCTTCTCTACAGCATTCCCTTGAATGCTACTGAAATGCTTCATTTTACAAGGCAAGTGAAATGTCTCATTTGGATGTGTGTAATAGGTTTAGAAAAAACACCCTGTCAGTATTTGAGGTCAGGATGTAATGAGAAACTGAGAGTGATCTCCTGCTCCAGGTACTGCATTTGGAAATCTGTATCAGAAATTATTGACCTATTTATATAAGGGATTTTGTAGTTTGATGGGGTTTTTTTCCTTCATTTCTTTTTCTTGGAAGTCTGTTGGCATGATATGCAGTGACATTTCAGGAGCACAAATCAGGTAGGAGATGCGGAGAAAGACAAAGCATGTAAGCTGACATTCAAACTGAGAATCTCTCATATACAGTATATTTTGTGAGTTTTAAATTTAGTACTTGTGTTAACTTAATCTTGGCCAGTGCAGAAAATCTCCTGTCAAAGATCTTTCTCCAAACATTCTTTTGTGTGCATACTGTTGGTGACATGTAAAGTTCTTTAGGTGCCTTTAGGGCTCAGCTGAGGGTCCCATCGTGATGTTCCACAACTTGCACAGAAAGAAGCTTCTCTGAAGAATTCAGGATGAGAATGTGGCAGCTCAAATTTAGATCCAAGCGTGGAGATAAAGCTTGTAAACTTCAGTGGGACTATTTTGTTCATAAAATTATGGATGTGCTGTAGTCTTTTGCCACAGGATTAGAAACTAATAGCTATTGAGATTAAAATATTGAGATTAAAATAACATCAGAGGAAAAACACTAGTTAAGTCAATAGATCAGTTGGTGCTACAATGAGAAAATTAAATTTGTTAGTATAGCCATAAAGGATGATGCTTTTAAAAACTAGTGCAGCAATGACGTTTTCTTTTTAATGTATCATCTGTATTTTATGTAACAAGCAGTGCTAGACTGAGTTATATAAACGAGCAAGTGTTCTATGCATGTTATTTCAATTATCTGTCCTTGGAGAAGGTGAATGAAAAATAGCTCCAACTCAGTTTTAGCATCTTCATTTTGACAGTTGTAATATGCATATTAATGAAGAGTGTGAAGTGTAGAGAAATGGGTCCATTTGTAAAAGATGATGTCCTCTCAGTTCTTTTTCTTAAAAGGAAAAGAAAAAAGAGAGAAAGGAAGAAAGAAGCAGAGGGTATGTTTTGTGTGGCATGCCAGGTCTTTTTGAAACAGCTTGCACAGTTGCAAGCTAGCTGAATCAGCACCACGTTTATTGGTGGAAGGCTATAATCACAGTAACACCTGCAGTGTGCAGCAAAGAACAGGAACATCAAATCTGGCAAGGTGTTGAATGAAGTTTTTATGTTTCTGTGTTTTAAAATCAAGTCAGAGCATTGCTGCAAAGTGTAGAATTGGTTAAGTAGTGGGGTTTAATCAGAAAAATTAATTTAAATTTGAAGGATTATTTAGCTGGTATCTTTGAAGAAACCTTAGTTTAGAGGCATGGGGCTTTCACAAAGTATCATTATTTGGATTAATTTGCTTCATACAAGATGCAGTTTTAAAATGTACAATTTTGGTACAAAATTTGTAACATACCTGTTGAAAATGAACCTGAGGATTTAAAGTGACAAAGATATTTTCCCATTACTTACTGATTTTTATAGATTAATAAACTTTTAAGGCCAGAAGGGTTGTTATCTCTAACTCTTATTGAGCTTTGTTTCTGTGTTGTGTGTTTGGTTCTTCAGTAACAGATTTTACTTTTTTTGTTAATGTTGTTATAAGGTGCTGGATTGGATTAAGTGTATTTGAATCAGTATGCAAGAGGGCAGGCATTGGTCAGTTGTCTCTAACATTACAAAATCTGCTCCATACTAGATACAAGAGCAAACTAGTCGAATTCCTTAACATACAGTTATCTTTTAAACAGAGAACAGGACCTGTCCAGCGTGGGTTTGGTGTCACTAGGTAGAAGGCTTGCTTTTATGAAAAGCAATAAGGGAGATGAAGACTTAGAGTAACTTTAGAGCTGACTTTTCCAGTCTGCATGGGAAATTTTATTATCTATATCTCATGTTCTTTGCCCCTTTGGCCTCAGAAATAGCTGACAGCAAAAGACAAGAAGTACATTTAAAAAAAGTTGTCTAGGGACTACAGACTACAAGCATTTCTTAACACCTTTCTTTTGTTATTGGAACACACTAAATACTGGAAATGGAATTGCCCTGAACTTACCTTCTGTGTGATCTTCCTGCCTGCTCTCTCCAGATGTTCTTAATTCTGCTTTTAGCCTTTGGGTGGGCCTGACAAAGAAACTAATTTGAGCTCTTTCATTCTTGATGTAAGGAGGGGCAGGAAGGGGAACCTTCTGCTCTGAGATACCAGCAGACAGTAAGGCCTTCAGAGTGACATAGTGGCCCGGTTGCCAAGAAGTCTTATCAAACATAGTGAGACTCCAGTCTTGGCCAAGCATTTGAACCACTGACTTAATACAGGCAAAAGGTATTTGAGTTCTAATAGAGCACGTGTTCATGGTATAGTAAAATGGAGATGGCACGAGCAACCTTACTCATTTCAAGCATGTCTTTTCAATAGCTAGCAATGGAAATGGTTACTTTTGGCTCTTCATCAGACCAAAACTCAAATTAACTTCTTTTTCTTCTTCCTGTTATCTCTTCCCCATATGCTTCCTCGGCTCTCATCCCTTTAGTTAGAAAATGGGTGCATACAGAAATTAATTATAAGATTTAAATATTGTCAGTGGATACTGTAAGAGAAGTGCTTAATTTCTGGAGTTTGAACTCTACTAAACTTCTATGCTTCAAAGAAGGAGTTAAGGGAGGATTGTTTAAGAGCATTAAAAGAGATTTAGAAGAGTTTTTGGAACACTTATATCAGTCCAAATAGCAAATGCTCAAATGGATAAAAGGAGGTGTTTCAACTTAGAATGAACTTAAAGGTTCATTCTCAGATATCTACACCTATACCTTTTTATCAGTGTACAATGGAGTTAAAGAGAGTGACCAAACCAGGCTTGTATTTCATTTAACTTAGTCTTTGCTGTAATTCTTTGTGTGTGATTTAATTTTAAAATGTGTAGATTCAACTCTGTTCCTTAGTGAAGTTTAAGGCAGTTGGTTTTGATGGAAGCAAGATTAGGTAACAGAGTCCTTTCCCTATGTTAACTCTTCATCATGTGGTAGAGTGTCTCTCACTTACCCAGCCACGTAACTGGAAATCGAACGCATATTGCAGGGTTTCTTAATCACATGCAAATTCCATTCATGTGCCCAAGTTTTCAGAGAAGACTTAGAGATTTAAATCTACAGACCCTGTTAGTTTCAGTAGGAGCTGTGTGACTAAATCCTTTGAATTAGTTTTGAATTTAAAAAAAACTTAACAACAAACAGCCGTGCAGCACTTGTCAGCCCAAGCTCCTGGCACATTTAGCTGCTTTTTAGGACTGCATTGATTGATAAATTCTTTTGGCAAAAACTGAGGATGCTGGTGAACGAGAAAACAGGAGCTGTTGAGTTCATCTGAGGTATTCCTGCTCTTTACAGCCTCAGAACAGGGTCTGGGAGACATGGCTGGGAGAAGTGTGACATGTCTTCTATCCAGATTGACGGCTATAAGGCATTTTTAAACGTGCTTGCAGAACTCATCTGGGGAAGGTTTGAAATTTGAAGTAGCTTTGTTTTTTGGCAAGGTTGAGCACTGCTGTGCAGGATATTGTGTTCTCATGTTTCTCTAATGCTTATAGGTAAGCATATGCAGTTAGTCATTACAGGTGTAGCTTTGACAGGTTGGGACTAAAACTTCCAAATTAATCTCTTTGATTTTTTTCTCATTTCAGAGACACTACTCTCCCCTGAATAGAGATGGCAGAAATCAATTCTCCTGTAAATATCAAGGAAAAGGTAGGTTCAAGTAACCATACAATGCAAACCAAAATTATATTTGCATACATATTTCATTTTTGCTCTTTCCAACACTGTTCACATACTGAACTTTAATATGTATTGACTCTGTGCATGAAGTTAAGTACACAGACAGGTATTGATAGGACTAATCTGAATCTTGATTGACAAGAAGCATTTTTGGTTTTTTGCAGAGACTGTTTTGTCAGCTAGTCTTCTCTTATTCCTTTGTAATTCCTGTGCACACTGATGCTGTGGAGAACTGCACTTTGGGATGATTGCTGCTGTACAATATGCAACCATTGAAGAAACATGCCCTTTAGAAAATAATTTTCTGCCCAAAAATGTTATGCCTGTAATACTTAAAGCAATTACTAAAAATGCAGGACCTGAAAAGGGTAGATTACTTTTTCTTATGCAAGTATGTCTGCTTTTAACTGCATTGTGTGTGCTTGAGTGAGTCTTCCCCATATCCTTGGCTAGAGCTAGAGCCTCATCACCCTTTCAGGAGCAGTAAAGGACCTAAAGCTAATTAGGATATGAAGTAGGTCAGGAGATCTTTTGTGACTCCCAGCAGGCAGGTTGTGAAGAGACAATCTAACCATAGAACTTCTTTTGCGCTGTATCTCCTTATGGGAAACAGTTCCTTACCTGTTGCACTGCACAGGTGCCTGGTTTTTGAGCAGTTTTACTTGTATTTGTTGTTAACATCTTAGTTGCTCATTGTGCTTGAGGATTTGTGCATGTCAATATGCAAATTGTATAATAATGTAATCAAATTCTTTTCCGTGGTGCCAGAGTGCTCAAAGGTAAACTACAGTAATTCTCAAAATACAACTCAGTAAATCAGTTGAAGCTCTGTATATTTACTGTGTAGCTAGAAATTTTTTATTTAGGTCAGTTTTACAAGTGCAGGATTTTACAAATCACGTGTTTGTCTTTCGCGAGTGTAAGGATGAGGAACTGCAACAGGACTTTTATTCATGCTAGATATCTGCTTTTCCATAACTGCTATTCCATGTGTGATATCTGCTGGGAGTGTCCAAAATCAAATGTTTATGAGCATATGCATTTTAAGGCAGGAAAATAATTGGATCAGTACATTCTATCATAAATTGTTCCATTCTTTATTCCTGTTATTTTCCATCAGTATTTAGAGCCACTAAATCCCTATGCCAAATCGAAAGCTTAGTTTAATAGCAATTGAAATTCTTTTGCAAAATCACTGGATTTATTCTGGAAAATATAGATTAATAACCTTCTAAATAAAGGGTCAGTGACCAAACAGCATAAGCCTCATGCGCTGTACACACATCAGCTGAGAAGGTGTTGTGCTCAGAGAGCCATTGCACCTGGGCAAGTCTGTCTTGTTTTAAAACAGAATTGCAATGGCTGTATTTGGTATCTCATTTGGTTTACAGTATGGGCAGCAGCAAACTGAGTAACCAAAAAGTGACTTCAGAACCCTTTGAGTGATGCACTAGAAATAGGAGGAAAGGGTACAACAAATAAGTCCTGCAGAGTTACTTTTGATTATATTTGCACATAAACTGCTAAAACATGAGGATTTCATTTCCATGTTTGAAAAGCAGACATATTTACAGTGTGCTGGTAAGAGAGTCAAAATCACATCCCTTTCTCACTTAGCTTACAGAGCTTACCTGGTCATGCTACACAACACTGAAGCAGAGTGAGTTTAATGTTTGCTTTTATCCACCTTTTGGGAGCTAATATTTCTGGGTAAGAAAACCAAGGTTTACAAATATAATACTTCTCCTGAGCTCCACAAAACAATTACCATCAACGTAAATACAAACAGGCCTTGATTAAAAGAACAGAACAGAATACAGTTCCTTCCCAGCTCTCCCTTTCTTCTACCTTAGAGCTTGCAGATTATAATGTACTTTAGAGTTTGATCTTGCTCGGACTTGCATGAAACCAAAGGAGCTGCACATCTGCACACAAATACTTACTCGTGTAAGTTTCTGCAAAAGTAGCACACAAGTTTCTCCTTAAATTGAAGGTTGTTTCACTGTGATAAAAATGTGGTGCAGATCCCATGCAGATTTCAACATGTTCGTTCTTTTGGTTGGGGGAGGGGGGATGTGTTTGGGGTTTTTTTTCAGTGGTGACCTTTCCGTGTGTTTTCTCCATGATCAATTTCTAGTTATTCAAGAAATTAAAACCTCTGCCACTGTTTTAAACGTGATGGGAGGCCAAGGCAGACATTTTGGGCATTACACTCACACCCAGAC
The DNA here is from genome assembly GCA_013397115.1 of Edolisoma coerulescens. Classification (NCBI taxonomy): domain Eukaryota; kingdom Metazoa; phylum Chordata; class Aves; order Passeriformes; family Campephagidae; genus Edolisoma; species Edolisoma coerulescens. The sequence goes on along the minus strand of VWZW01000135.1, from coordinate 51,001 downwards.
TCTGTAAAGCCCCACCCCTGAATTTGAGTCATAAGAGAATGCTACTGTGGTACTGATACTTGTATAATTCATTCTTGGCATTTCAGCTGAAATAGTTCATAAAGTCAATAGGTTAAACATTCTATTTTATGTCTTCTTTTTTCTCCCCCAAGAGATTTATATGAATGTTGGCCTGTGATGTTAGGAAGGCTAATGGAAGTTTCCATAGTTGGCAGAGACTTCTGCAGCTGTGATACTCTTGTGGGGGAGCCAGGACTGTTTCAATTACCATATTTTCATGCATATAACCCACAGATTTTCTGGAATAACCTGAATTCTGCATTTCAGCAGACACGAAGGTCATTGTTTGCATAACTAGTAGAATAGGTTTACCATCAGGATCTCTCTCAGAATAATTCCCTCTGCTCTGACCCTTGCTGTGCCGCGCTCCCTCTTGCCCCTGATAACACTCATCTCTGTACCTGATAGTACAGGATAAGTAAGGACTTATTTTTTGTATCAGGATTTTCAGAGACTGAGTGTTATACATAGTTCAGATCATATGCACAAAAGTTCACTGGATTAAAAGATAAAATGAGCCAAACTCATTGGCTTACATCCAAAATCCATAAAATCAAAGGAGGTATTCAAGCATTAACCTAGTACATCACCGGAAGAGGTGCTGAGATTCTGAATTACAAGGCTTCCAAAGAAGAAGCAATTGGAGTGAGGAATACAAGTGATGTATTGTCTCCTGCAACAATTAGGCCCTCTTAGTTTAACAAGAGGAGAGTGAATATCAGGCACTCCCCAGGATAACCATTCACTCTGGCATGTGACTTTGCTTTTAATCCAAAGAAATATCAGGAATTGTTTAAACTTCAGGATTTGCTTTTGGGTACATCTTTTTTCTTTTTTTTTTTTTTCTTTAGTTTGCTGTGTGTCTAAACATGTTTGAACAAGTGAGATCTGCTGTCAGCTGGAATTAGCAAAATACTCATTCAGATGAAAATTCTCCTTTTGAGATTCTGTTAGGAGTAAAGTTTTGCTGAAGTTCTCCTGAAAGGCTTGTCTTCTCATTTGTCATTTCAAGTGTCAGAGCTGGAGGAGCAGATGGGCAGCACTGCAAGAAGGAAATTTTATTCAGATGTGGTTTTGGAGGTTTCACAGTTTTGTTTGCATTACACCATAAATGTGGTTTTCATAAGCAATAGTCAGCATGCAAGGAAAGAGTAGAATTTAGAGTGGAAGGAATGGAAGTAGTATGTAAATTTAAAATCATACATTACAAAAGCAGATAGTTTCCAATCTGTGATTTCACTTTCTCCTTAAAGTTGACCTTTGCAGCTGTTCTTTGCCCATGTGTTGAAGTAGATGGACTGTTCAAAGACCAGAAAAGTTGATCAAAATGCACTTTTGTCATTTGATGAGCCATTTAACTTGGGTTTAGGATATCACAGACTCATGTCTGTAAATGGTGCTGTCATCACTCAAGCAGAACAGTTCTTACTAAGCAAAACTTTTCAGGAATCCTGAAATAACGTATTAGAATGTCTGGCTTTCTATTTGATGGATAAAGGTGAAATAATAAATCCATGACAAGTGCCTAAAGAAGTTTACTGCAGCAAGCAGAACTTTTTTGGGGCTTGCTGGGAACAAATGATCAGAAGGTATCAGGGTGATGAACAGATCACGTAGCAGAAGGAGAGGCACAGACCTGCTCAAAGGGGATATTAGCAACATTTGTTCAGTTTGTCAGGATGAACTTAGTAAAGCTTCTAGAAAAATATCTCCAATGTAAAAAAAAGCCTCTTAATGCAACCAAGTCAAATTGTATTCATGAAATATGTTTGTGTAGAAGTTCAAAGCCTTTTAAAAAATTCTGCCATGAAGTGGTTTTAAAATGCATTTTCTTGTTTAATGTAGCCAGGACATCTGCTAATGCTAAATTCCTAGATTATCGAAACCAGCAGCGTTCTGCAGGCAGCCCTTCTTCTCCTCTTCACTTGCAGGATTTGGGAGGAATTGGAGGTGTAATGTAGTTGAATGATGTATGTGTGTACATAAAAATTTGCTACTGACATGGAGTAAAAATAAAGTAGGAAATGTCTGTGTTTATTAATAACCATAATTATAAATTAATTTAGTTCTTAACTTAGAGAAAATCTGTTGATCTTAGTGTTTAGTACAAAGTGAAAGTGAATCTGCATTAGTTTTCCTAACCAAGCATAAATAAGAATATTTGTAAGTGACCATAATAGTAACTTGCTTCAAGGGGATTAGAGCAGCTGTGTTCAGGGGCTTCAGAACAGCCGTGAGCTTTCAGCAAAGAAGTTCAATTTGTCACTATGTCAGAAATACATAAACAAACTCTCTGAACCCCGGATATGTTACTTATTCACCAGAAACATCCTCTTTGAGATGGTGCCAAGGGGGACCAGATGGAGGCGAGCAGCAAACAGGCAGTGATTGAGTCCATGTTGTTACAGTTGCCTGGGAACCATTTGAAACTTGACAGAGAACGTAAAGGACTTAGAGGAATACACAGCACTGTCAGCTTGGTTCTGCATGTGGAATAGGTAACCTGGTGTCACAGCTTCCAGGCAGGCTCTGTTTCTTTTTGAGCTTGACTTACCCAGAAAGTCTTGTGAGATGGTTGTTTGTGAGGGTTTAAGAGTAAGCTACCATGAGAGGGTAAAACTCAGTATCCTTTCCTGTGTGCTATATTCTTCAGAAGTAACCTGCAGCTGATTCTTTTTTTTTTTTTTAGGTGAACCAAAAATTTCCCCTAAGTGAGATGTTTAACAGTAATCATCAGAAAAATAGTCAAGTATATCTGATCAGACCTTGGGGATTTTATTGTGAGGTAGAAGCTTATCTGAGGGGACTTGAAACCTTTTTCAGTTTTGATTCCACTTCTGGGCAGTCTTCAACATTTTTTTGTAAGAGACAGATAAAAACATCCTCATGACTGTGGAATTCTGGTCCTGATGAGACATAATCTGGCTCAAATTGCAGCAAGCATTAGCAGGACTTGAGCTCTGGATTGTGAGTTTAAATGGAGGTGGACCTGGGTTCTGTCTTTCATGTTCTTGACTGTATACAGTTTTTTTCAGGATCACAGATTTATATTTCAATCTGTGATTGCTTTAAAGTAGCTTTTGTAAGCTGAAATGCTGAGAAAGTTTTCTTAGTAGTAAAAAAGTAATGTGCTTTCATGTTAGGCTACGGGACAGAAAGCCCAGGAATTTAACTACTGTCAGTGACAGATTCTCAACTAATGCTGACATTAATAGTATTAATTATCTGTGGTTTTGAAGGTATGTTACTGAATTCTCTGGTGTCCCGGAATGCTGTCTAGCATCCAGATGATGACAGAAGTTCACTGGGAATCTACACTGGATAAAAACAGGATGTTTCACAAAATAATTAAAATAATTTACTTCCTTGTAGTCTGTCTGGTATTGCTGTTTCTCCTATGATCAGGTTTCAGTAAGTAGGAAAAAAATGTTTTTTCCCACATACATGGAAATCTAATAAAGTAGACTGCTGAGTTAGATTTTGCAGACTGGCATTAATGGAGTACCATTGCATGGTAAGAGATTCTTTTTCTTTGGTACTTTCTTTCATCCTTTAGGATGCTAAATATTTTTTAAAGGAGTTTGTTGATGAGAAGTCATAAATATCAGATGATTCTAGTTGCATAATCTCCTGCTCACATATTGAGAAGACGGATGTTCTTGCTGAGTTTGAGGACTATAAATTTAGAGAGGGAAAGATAGGAGTTACCTCCTGCCCTGGAATCATCCTGTCAACACCTGTAAAAAAATGAGCTCTGTACCGTGTTTTGGATTGGGAAGTGATGGACTTCTCTCAAGCAGCTGGAGGTTTGGAAGCGGGTCAGATGTGTAGCTGTACTAGCACAAGGGCTGGTTTATCACCTGAGCTAGCAGGTGAACCAGAGAGGAGCCGGCATACCTGGCCTGCCTAGATCCAGCTCACACTGAGCCCTTCTGGGGAAGTCCATCTTGTATTTGTCAAGCATTCCTGGAGCTTTGATAAGCTTCTCTTCATTGCAATCTGCGTTAGGTCTCTTAGGACCTACAACTAGAGAAGTGCATTTGTGTTAGGCTTATGCTGTCAGGAAGTTTCCTATCCCTCCCTTTGGCTTTTTCTTTTGTATCACTAGGTCCCTTTCCAGAAACAAATGGGACACCTCTGTGCATGAGGGCACAGAGCTGAGCTTCAGACCTATGAATCTACAGATGTATTTGAAATCAGGGTTATAGGACCAAGGGGTGGAGTATCAGGGACCTTGAAATTTGCATTTCTAGGTGAAGGCTGTCACGTAGTCTGGTCTCCCTCCACACACCTTGTCCTTCTCCCAGATACTGTCAGGTCACAATTTGAGTCTTGTAACCATGTGTCAGTAATTTCTGTCCAGAAATTGCTGACTTTTTCATTGCTGAGTACAGCAGTTCCAGTCTATTCTGGATCAAAACATTGGTCAAACAGTGCATATATTGTAGACCTGATGTCTGGCACACACATCTTTGTCTTTGAAATTCCAGAAGAAATATGGTAACCTGATGCTATTTTGTTCCTAAAAATTTACAAGACAAAATACTTTGTTTTAGAAGAAAACCTTTTGGGATCTCTGCTCTGTTGGAATTATGGGGTTATATCTGCTTTTGTTGTTTCTGAACTGAGATGGTTATATGTGTGTGTGTGTATTACTATTGATGCATCCTACTCGTTGCAAATTTTAGTTCTCATCTTCTCACACACATATCTATCTCACTGCACAAATCTGGAAAGGAGAAACACTAACTTGTAGGTATCCTGGGTATCACAGCCTACATACACAAGAGAAGCAGATTAAAAAAGTCTAATCAACTCCTGATTTGGGGTTTCCTAGATCTTGGATGCTTTCCTTTGCAATCTGATGTTCTTTTCCTGAGGAACTCTTTCATTAAAATTCTCAATTTTTTATATTTCCCAAATAGAAAGATTAAAAAAATGTAATTTTTATGCAACAGTCAACAAAAAATATAGTTTGGTTTTGGCAGTAGAACTGTTGAGCTTTACAGTATATTAATTACTTAAATCAGATTTTTTAATAGTCCAACTAACCCAGGCCTGTGTCCACAGTGTTGTCATATGCTTCATTTCTTTTCTCTGTGCTGTTGAGCATTTTTCCTAAGATCATCAACTTGGTTTTTTTGGGTTATCTCTGCAACTAGAATGTTCCCATAACCTTTTTGTGTTTAATTATAGTACTAGTTGGATGAAGCACAGTTTAGCTTTTAATTCTGGTTTTTCTGTTAAGTAAAAAAACTCTTAACAAAGACCACACAGTGCAAAGAGAAAGTCTTCAGTTGATTTTCTAGCCTAAAACATAGTCTCCTTGGTTGAGTTCATGTGTGTCAATGTTCTCCACCCCACAGATGTTCTTCTTGTCTTAAAGAAGTTTCCCAACTGCACTGTGGTGAGTTGCCTGATCCTCCAAGTGAGGTCTTAGCCTCACTTGCTTGTTTCTGGATGCTTCTTGAGGCTTGCAGACTTCCTTTCATAGCAAAGTGGGACCTAGAAGCCATGTGAAATCCCTATGCTTATATTTAAAGTTGGTTAGAATACTCTAGATGTTTCTTTTACTGTTTTCCTGTAAGCAGTTACCACAAGGAGATTATGCAATTTTGAGTATGCAGAGAGATGATCCACATGATTGTGAAAGAAGAGGGGATTTTTTTGTGAGAATATGAAGATGTAATCCACATGGTGAAAATATTTGGGAGCTACCAGCTTGAATATAAAATGGACTGCAGCTTGTGGCCTATTCTACCGTAGCATCTTTGCCAACTTTTGTTATGGAGCCAACTCGGCTCCCACTTTTTGCAGGTTTATCAGTAAACAGCATGCCTGTGCCCACAGTCACTAGTTATGCCTTTTTCCAGTGCTTTCTCTGCACATCCTATTGATTTGGGCTAGTTTTCACTTGGCTGCCTGCAGTACATAGCAGAGAGCTATACTCATTACTTCCTTCCCCATGCATGCACATCAGCTGAAGAGAGAAACTTGAGCAGATGGGATTTTCTGGATAGTTTCTGGCAACAGCAGCCTCTGGGTCAAGCAGTCCACTTGTCAACCTAGTCTGTATGAACATCAACATAAAGTTACCCCTGTTGAGTAGATATTCTAAAGCAGCCTCTGTTGGCTGGGGACCGAGCTTGTGGGCAAGCCTGGTTCAGTTGTAGCGTAGCAACATTAGACAGACTATGAGCTGGCCTTTGGGAAGGGGTCCTTGGGAAGTAGACAAGGACTTTAACTCCACTGCCTTCTGAATTATGGCTTTGGCCTGGACTGTCCAAGGATAGACTTGCTATCTGAAAGGTGGTGTGGGCAAATGCCAAGCTGCAGAGAGGGGTGCGGTGGGATGATGGACAGGAGCAGAGTAAATCGTCCTGAGTAGTAGCTGTACTAACGTTGTGTGCTGAAGCCAAGTATGAGCCTTTTGCAGTTCTGAAGCTGAGCCCAGCAGGCATCAGGAATCTGAGCTGTCCATCACTGTGCATTGAGAGAACCTGCCATGATTCCTAGTTTATGGAAGTGTGCAGGACAGAGGAACACAGTGGTTGAGGAGTGAAGTGAACATTCTACAGCAAAATAAGATTTTTTGTGTCAAATCTGAGCACTTAAGTGTTCTCAATCACCTTCTGATGTCTCCATTGATGGAGACTCCATAGAGATTGTCCTTCAGCATCTAACTGGACAGCTAAGACAAGGTAGTGTGAATGCTTTTGCCACATGAGCCAGCCTAGTTCCCTTAAACAGCTCTATCTTCACGGTTTACTCTTCCGCAATTATATTTCACAGTACAATAAAGAGACCACACTGCTTCACAATTATCGTGATGACATTGGGATGCAGTAAATAAAGTACACCCTAATCAAGGATGTATTCCCACAGAAAGATGACAAAGGAGGGTGCCAGATAAACATTTGCAGGGCAATAACAAGTTTCTGATTGTAAATACATGCTGGCTATCTTGACACAGCAGCTCATAAAGCTAATTTGGAACAGTTAAACTGGTTTGGCAGAGTCATTTTTTTTCCAGAGTATTATCATAGGCTTTTGTTTTGCTAATTATGTTTAAATTTTTCTTTTTTTGGTCTGATCTAGTAAAACTTTTATAGCATTAAAATAAAATAGCAACAATGTTTCATATAACTATTTACTTTCAGCTGTAGTACAGAGGGATGAGAAAATAAATTATCAATGTGATCCCAGTAGGAATATTTTATTAAAACATCATGAGTTGAATTCCATTTGGTATCAGTGGGTACTGACAATACAGCAATAGCAAATGCTGTGAAATTAAGCATGGCATGCCAGAGTCATCTGTGGGTATAACACCTCATTCATCAGCAGTGTCCTGAAGGAAGCATTTGGCATCCCATGTCCTTTGTTCAGGACTTTGTTACACAAGCTTCCTGGTCACTTGTATATGCAACAGCAAACTGAAATTATGTTGAGCAGTCACTAGAACTTTTAAAAATGATATTGTTCTCTTTTAGCCTGTGACTGTTTTCATGCATACGACTGTTTTTCAGATGCCAAAAAGCCACCAATCATAACTTTGATGTAGCAAGGCCATGCAAGAGCCTTGTTGAAGAAGTTGTGTTCTCACTAAGTTTGTGTAGGTGATATGTTGAGACCCTTGGCAGCAAATAGAACATTTAGGAAGGAAGCAGAAGGCCAAATTCTGTCAGTTGAATTAAGCGAATTCTTCTGCTGTGACTGAGAGTAGGATTTGCTTCTAGGATTGCTGGCTATCAGTTCTATGATATGGTGTCCTGAAGAAATTGCTTCATTATTTGCATGGCTGGGTAAGGACAGGATGGGTATTGCTGTGTACAGATACATTGCTGTGTGCTCGTAAGCACCTGAGTGTAACAGGCATTTATATAAACATGCACTGGCACAGAGGTACCTTATAGTCTAAAGGAGTACGATAAATTCATATGTTATTGTCTTCTTTTACTTGCAGATCAATGCAATCCGATCAATTGTTCCAAACAAAAGCAATAATGAGATAGTTCTGGTGTTGCAGCAATTTGATAACAATGTAGACAAGGCTGTTCAAGCTTTCATGGATGGTGAGTACAGTGTACCTTTTTTACTAATGCAGGAGGGATTCAATTGCATGCCAAAGTATTCGTTGTCTCTAGCAGCTCAACATATATTCTGTAGTTCTTCTGAAATCTGATGTGTGACACTTACTAATTATAAAAAAATTGATCATCCTGTCTGCATCTTTGCTTCTTCACAGTACGAGATTGACACGGCTGTTCATCTGTTATACCTGACTTTCCCATTTTTGAAGCCATTCTTACTGCAGGCCTCCTCCTTTATTCTGCATGAAAGTTAATGCTTTTAAAGTAATATGCCAGGAAATTATTCACTGTTGAAGATGCAGTAACTAAGAACAATTTGGGATAGTTCTGAAGCAGATAACCAGGCCCCATAACCCCTGAATTTGATGCATACATTGACATTCAAACCTCAATCTGAATTTTGCAAATAGCCTTGACATTTATAATGGCTGAACCAAGACTCCATTGAAAGTTCGAGCCATTTAAACCTGGATCCCCGTTTGTATTTTGCATCATGAGACCATCTCTAATGAAAGGTCACTTGTATTTAAATAACACTTTCCTCGTAAATATATAAAGTCAAGTATTTTGAACTTTCATCAGAATCTGTGAGAAACCCTTTGCAGAAGTAATGGCATACCATGAGCAAATCTTTTCAAAATCTCTGTAGCTTGGGGTTACATAAATGATACTAGAAGTTCAGTGGTCTCAAAGGGCTTTGGATATCTTAAAAATGCCTCATTTTTGCTGTCTCAGCAAGTTGTTTAATTCGTGCCTATTTTACTTCAGAATATTTTTGGGTTTGGTTTGGAATAACTTACTAAAATATATCAGCCAAAAAGCATCATCATGTACTAGGAATTACCAATATGCAAAAAGCAGATGCAAGCAAACTGGACTATTTATAAATATATCAAAATTCTTCCATCAGATCTATATCGTTCTTTTTAATTCAGGCAGCTGCACAGACAGTTGCATTCTGATGGATATATTGAAATTGCATCTGTCTATGCACACACACACAGAAAAAAGGAAGTGTGATGCATCCAATTAACAATAATTTTGTTTTCCTGTAATGTATGTCCTGGGGAAGGTAGTGGAGGGTTGTTCCATGACTATTCAGTAAGTTGCTTTCACTTTATTTTGTCTTAAGTTACCGTTGCCTGCTTGTGGCTTATGAATTGTTTCCAGTGGTTCCTCAAAAGGGGAAGTGCTTTCACAGCCATGTGTCATCAGCTGCTGCAAGGAAGAAACAGGGCAAACACAAGCCTTGCAAGAAGTGCAATAAAGTCGTGAAGAAAAGCAAGCTGTTGTACCCGAGTTCAGATGATCTTTGTTTGAACTTCACCAGTTCATGATTACTGTTCAGAAGTCTTTGTGAGGGAGTATGTGAAAACAGCTAATATTTGTTACTGTCTGGGAAGAGCAGAAAAGATACGTATCTGTGCAGCTGCCACTGTGGATAGAATGAATAATTGAAATTTTTTTTCAAATGAATAACAAAAATTGCTAAGATTGAGATGATACTCACGGAGAAGTCTTGCAATGGAAAACATTGGGGTGGCCATGCTGAATGGAAAGGTTGAGCCACCTCCATGCAGTGCTTCTCTCAGAGCTGCTGCTTGCTGAATCAAGAAATGTTCAAATTTAGTTTCCTATCATACTTCATATCTGGAGTGGCATTTAGGTGATGCCTCTGTTAAGAATTTGATTCTATATGTGAAATTTGATTTAAATGAAAGAGGGTTCAAATGTTTTATTTGCTATGCTAGTGTTTACCTAATTAAGCATAATCTGAAGGTCTGTTCAGCTGCTTTGTAGATGTGTTTGAGAAAATATACTGGTGGGTTCAAATGAGGGCATTGGGATTTGGACAGTTAGTGCATTTCCAGTAGGAAGAAACAAAGGTTAGCTGGATGAATCCCTTAAGTAACTCAGCATGTATAGTATTCACAGGGAAGCTGAGGGAAGCAAAGCAAAGACACCGCCAGCCAACACAAAAAGGATGTTGGTTGCTACTGTGAAAACAGTCAACAAAGCTGTCACATGAAATCACATATTTTCAGCAGGATGGAGTAAAATGGGCAGCAAATGTTTATTACTTCATACAGAAACATGGTGCCTGTCAAAAGATGACCTTTAGGAGAGGGTGTTGTACTTACATGTACATAAGTATGTGTGTAACTAAATATAAAGATGTATATAGTTATACACAAAACAGAAGTTGTCTTAGCCTTCTATCTGCATTGTCATGTCATCTAGCAAATAAACATGGCTTTGATGGATTCCATGCACATTTTTTCAGAATTTAACAAATTGGGCTTAGCACTGCTAACAAGATACATAATCTTTCCTACTGTGTGTGATAGGGTCACCAGATAATCTTGGCTCTGGTTTATTGTGATAGAAAAGTAATTTTGGTACATCTGAAAACCTCACATGTCTTTGGCTGAATACAAGTTGACAGCTCATGGTGATCTGAAAACAGCAATTCTTCTTAATACTAGTATCAAGATTTCACTGAAAGGAGTGAGAAGAATGGCTGACTATGAAATCCATAATAAATGAGTATTTACTATATTTGTGAAGCAAAAGACCTTTAACCTGACAGTGATTAAAAATTTTATTGTGGCAGATACCGCCATAGTAGTTTGGATGACAATTCAGACTGCATGCTTACCATGAGCATCTATTTTCAGCATTAGATTCCAGGAGACCAAAATGATGATGTTAACTAGAAGGAGAAGAGTTTTCTTCTAACATGGCAGCAGGCACCAGTCTGACCCAGGCTCTGCCTGCTTTGTTCCATAAATTTATCTAAGCAACTCATTACGGCTGACAGGCAGAATTTCAAGTATAACTGTAATTACTTTTCAATATAATTTTTTACCATTCTTTTCTGCCAGGCCTAAGTTTACTGCATTTGTGTGATGCAGATTTTATGCAAGAGTCCACAGAATTACTCTTTTGCATGCTAATTAAGTCTTCACTTTTTATGCTCTTATGTCTTCTGAAGATGACAGGTAACACATAGAAAATACATGATAAAAATGCCAAAAGTTTTTAAAACTTTCAGATGCTCTAGTGTCAGGGTGGACTATTTTGTGTACTTAGTGTTGACTCTGGGGTGCTGAGATACTTTCCTTTTCAGGCAAGAGATTTGAGTGTTGATTTTTCTGGGTCTTATGCTAGTGTTCTAAGTTGGGCACGCGATCACTTTGTGCAATGAAGTCCATAAAAAGCCAGTAGTGCCAAGTCGACCATCTACTCTAAGTAGTGCAATCAAAACAGGTAACTGAGAAGAAAGGCAATAGTGTCCATTTTCTTCTCCCCACATAAGAGAATTCACAACAAACTGAAATGCTCCTCAGCTAGGAAACTAGAAACTGATCATGAACACACTGGTTTTTTCTCATAGCTGAACTTTTGTTGAAATGTTTTATCTTTCCTTCCTGTAGGCAGTGCAACTCAGGTTCTAAAGGAATGGAATATGACAGGAAAAAAGAAGGTAAGAAGCTGCTCTTGAAAATCAAGGCATTTAAATCACTTGTCAGCTGTCTGTACTTGAAATGCAGTACTCTTGGTCAGTACTTGGCCTTTTCCAGCTTAGGTGACTTCATTCACACCTGAAGACAGTACAGCAAACGTGTGTACTATCTTTGATCCTACTCCTCTGTCACTGTCTCACTAAGCCCAGTGTTCTGAGCGCATTTCTGGGACAGCACGTGCGTGTACCTGTGTGTGGGAGCCAGACCCTGGACAAGCACAAGACAAATCCCAAAACAGCCCATGTGCAGAAACATGGGCTTTTAATAAGAAACTGTATCCTGGATAGTCACAGCCACTTGCAGTGCTCAATTTACTGATTGTATTTTGAGTTTGTAGGATTTGCACTGAGTGATATCTCTGTTCTTGTAATATTTCTCCATTTAGAACAATAGGAGAAAAAGAAGCAAATCTAAACAGCAGCAAGGCAATAAAGATCCTAAAAACAAGAATGGTGGACCTGAGAAGGCATCTCAAGATCCTCAGCGAATAAATGACTGTCATATGAATGGATGCCCCAAGGACAACTCTGGCCGTGGTTCTGCCAATCAGAAACTGGAAACCACTTCTCTTGAGAACAAAGGCTCAGGATTTGTAGGGTCGGCACTGGACTGTCCAGAAATCAGAGGTCAGTTCATCTGACAGAGAGCACCTTTTCAACTGGCAGAAGCCAAGCCTTCATTAGCATAAAGATCATGGTATTTTTATTGCCATGAAGATATTGTAGAGATGTTTTTGTGAAAAATAATGCATATAACTCTTAAAGTCATGCCAGTAGATGTGTATCTGCACACTATTCATCTTGCAATATGTTTCCCTGCAAGATGTCTTTATTTTCCTAGAGACAGCCCAGCTGATACAGAATATTACAGGTTGACATACAGAAGAATGCAGGGTTCGAAAATGGCTTGAGTGTCAAATTGTTAACAAAAGGATCAAGTCCCTTATGTGGGACAAAGATACCTGAACACTATGAGCTTGTGGTGTATCACTGGATTTCTTTATTGCTTAGTCCAAACTAGTCCATTTTTCATTTTTCTCATCTTCCCTACATAGCCTAGTCACAGTAACTCTCCACTGGCTTTCCCTAGCAGGGAAGGGAGGGCCTTTGTGGTGTGGAAAGGTGTTCTGATAGCCCTTTAGTACGGGCACTTAGTTTCTGATAGGGTCTAGTTACCATTTCTGAAACTGGGAGGGGCACTTACACAGGGAGTTCTTCCTCACTGTGGTAAATACAGAGTAACGATTATAGCAACATCAGTGTGAGCAGACTGGCTCCTCTGGGGCAAAAGCTTTGTGAAAGCTTTTGCCTACAAATTCATAAAGCTAATATTCAACTGTTATCAGTACTGGTAGTGTTTTTCCAGCTCTTCACATTTCAGACATCTACCAGGCCTGGATTATTGCTGCTATTAGTATTTTCTGCCTGTGTCTTAAGAACTTTCCTTGAAATCCCTTTTCCCATGGTTGCAAATACAGCTCTCAAAACCCCATTTTAAAGGAATGTGCCAAAGTAGTAATTGTCCTGAAATGAATTATCTGCTGCTTTCAGATCACTTTGGTGGTGCCAGCCTCTGGTCAATTAAATGGAGACTTATGCAACCTAAAGCAGCCAAACAAACTACTTACCAAGAAATTGTGTCCTAAAAATTTGATGCCTCACAAAGGACCAGAGATACACTCCCTGCCCTTGCTAGACTCCCACTTAACTTCGGATAAAATATACCATAAGCCAGAAAATTCTGCATTTCTATAATACTAAAAGCATTTTTGCCACTTATTTTGCAAGACACAAGCATTTCTAGTATAAATCAGAATCCTTAGAGTGGCATTTTTTGAAATGATACATGCATGAATAAAGATATGTACACTTAATTGCGTATGCATGGGGAGTGTTTTCTAGGGGGTACAGAATGCAAGAAGAGTACCCATGCTGTTAGCGATCTTTTTCTGGGTCATTGGGATTGAATCCTGCTTTTTTCTCTTTGAAACAGTTAAGACTTAGTTGTACACATAAAGGGCAAAAAGTATCTTAGAATTTTTCTTTGCTTTTGCAAGTGTCAAATGAGAAATTACCATAGCTTCACAATTTTTTTTCAACTTACACATATCTCCCCTATTTCAATAACAAAGGGGAGAGAGAGCTTTCAAAAAAAAGGCAGAAAAGAAAGGAAATAGAGAGAAAGGAAAACCTGAAACTTTAATATTCAAGTTTCCCTTACATAGTAAAATAATTTCCTGGCAAATTTTTTAATAGAGAGAAGGCAAGAATTTCTTCTTCACTTTCAGTTGCACTAGTATCCTTTTCAGTCAGTATAATAACTACTTTCTTAGGGTCAAAAGCCACCTATATTCATATTGTTACATTTGTGCTGAAATGATCAGGATCCTTCAGGGGCCAGCAGCTGTGCCCTTGTGGTTTCTGAGCAAGTCGTACAGACTCTTCTAAAGCAGTGTGAAATGCTGAAGTGAGTCCAAAGTGTACCTGTTTCATATTGCTCTCTCTTTTGTTGTAATCTCCTTTGTATTGTCCTTGTCTGGCTTGGTTTTTTTGGTTCCTTCCCTACCAAATGAATGTTACTGTAGTCATTTCACCATCTCCTTCAGAGGGCTCACAGCTTAGAAGGATCATAGGTGTCTGTTGAGAGTCCCTAATACTTTCTTCCCCATGAGGAACATGAGGTTGAAGCTTTGCCTATACCGACTCCAAGTCTGTGAGATTAGGACTTCCAGAGCCATAAAATCCTGGCAGCCTGGAAGGGACTTCAGGAACCAGAAGTGAGGATGCAGCATTTCTCCATAGAAAATTAGGGGGGGGAAATATATGGCTATTGCCTTTAGTTCAGGTCTGCTTATTTCTTGCCATTATTCCATCTTTCTTTTTCTTAGACATCTTTAGTTGCTGTTGCCCTTTCTGTGCATGGCCTTGTGAAGAAGCAGTGTGAATGCACTGAAAGGATATTTAGTGCTGCCTTGCCATGCTATTGCTTTTGCAGGGACCTGGGTAAAATCAGATCCTGATCTCTTCCCTACTTATTTTTCATGTAGGAAGATTTTTAATGAATCTTTCAAACTTCCTTTTATATCTCAGGGGACTTATGGCTTTTTTCTTCTTTCAGCCAAAGAATCTATGAGGTTCACTTGATTTGAAAGGTGTTGAATGCTGCAAAAAGATAAACCACTCTTTTTGAAGATGGCAGCTTAGCAGATTTCAAAGCAAGTTAATCTGAGCTGTTGCCTTTACTGGCTGGTGTGGTCATACTTGACTGTTAAAACAGTGGATGTCACACGATAGACTGGTGCTGAAGCTCCAAGCCACCACGTACTGAACCACGTAACAGTTTACTTGCAGCTACTATTATCCAGTCTCTTGACTTCTCTTGCAAGTGTTTGACAGAGACTTTGTCCCTAGACTTTGTTATGCGTGTGTCTTAGTTGGTGCAAGTCTCCAGAGACTCGCTGCAGACTTTCTCAATCTATTTCTAATTGTTGATTGTCTTCAGTCAAATTTGAAAGTTCAGTTGCGGCATACAAAACTACTGTTCGCTAGCCTATGTTGGTCATCTTTGTGCTGGGTTTCAAAGTAGCTCATATGTAGTTTTGGAAGAAACAGAGTCAAAGGATATTGCAGACAAAAGATGATCAAAAAGTTTAATTTAGAGTATAATCGGTGTTCTAGGTGACTTTCTTTAGGCAAAAAGCTGTCAGGTTTGTAATTTGTCTTGACAAGTGTACCAAAGCTGCTAATTAAATGCAGTAAAAACAACTGTGTACTTTAACAACGAATTTCAAAAGATCCAATCTTAGGGACAGAACCCAAAAGCCTTTCTTTATAGATGAGGTGATAGACTGCTGGTTTCTAATTACCTGTTAGAGTTATGTAGCAAGGGCAGCCTCAACTGAGAGTAGAAAGCCTTGATTTATAAATAATTTTCTGTCTGCATTAGTGTGAGATGCAGCCAGGGTTGAACAGGGTTAGTGGCAGCTCTCTCTCAGGAGAGCTCCTCACTGTGTGCAAGACCGGTGTCAACATCGAACCTTTGACGTGTTCAGAGCGCTGCATTACTGGTGTTTCTTGCTTTCACAGAGTCACAGGCTTCTTTGACTTCTTTCACTACTTTCTTACATACTGTTTGATGCAAGATACCTTTTCTGTTTTCAGACTCACCTTTTAAAGCCCTTAAAAGATGGTTTAAAATGTGAGCACTGATGGTCCTCCTTGTTCCTCTGGTGTTATGTGATTGCCATGAGAACATACCAAGATGCACTTTACGCCTGTCCTAATGCTCAGCCAGAGCACAAAGAGGTCACTAGTTGATATGCTGATTAGAAAAATGTCCATGTGATATCCCTCAATCCCAGCAGTGTTTATCCCATTCCATGGGCTGTAATCTACCTGTTAATCTGACAAGTCCCTTTTCGCCAGACACCGCACATCATCAGTTGAATAAAGTGATGATTAAAGAGCATCTTCAGAATGAACAATCATTCATTCATCGAAGTGAGTACCAAGATTAGAAAAATGAGTTAACACAACAAACCATTTCCTGTGCTTGCTTCCTTAACTAAAATTCACAGTGGCAGTAATAGCTGGCCTTGCCTGTCAGTTTTCACAGTCATTCTTTGGCTGCTTGTTCCTCTGTTATGATGCTGATATCTCAAATCCCTTTGGAGTCTTGGAAAGAGGAAACCAGGTCGTCTTGTGGCAGCCAAACAGGCTCAGGCATTGTTATCTTATCCCTCTGAAGCTGTGGAACCCAGGAGCCTAATCTTTGACATAGTTTCATTTCCTGCTTGGTTCCTCTTAGCAGCAGCTTTTGATACAAATCTGTAGTCAGGCAAGGGAAGTATTTCAGGTAGGAATGTTTAAACAGTGCTTTTAAAATGTTAATAAAATTAAGAATATTTTTTTGTGTGCTATATATGTGTGTGTGGATATATATAGATATAGATATCGATATCAGCATTAAAGTCTCACACTTTCCATAGAGGACTTCCTCTCTAGTTCTGATCTCAAATATTTGAGCAAATATTATAATTGATAGCATGCTTTTTATGTTATGATTTTTCATATTGGCATGAAAGAGTTGAGTTTTTTTAATTAGTTTTTCTTTTATACACTGTTGAAATATAGAAGTGTTCCAATTAGTGTTTAATTACCAAAACAATTTCATTTGTTGTCATAGCTCTCTGAGGTTCTGGAGAATGTGTGCCAGTGAGAACACCCTATACACCACGAGTATATAGGCATAAAGTCATTCTGACTTAACAGTAAGGCTCCATACCTTTCTTAATCTTGTAACTCCCTGTTTTCTTCCTTAATGCTTTCTTGCAGGCAGAGAACAAGAATGCCAGAGAGCATCTGTGGAATTAAACCCAAAGACTATGAATGGAGTAGAACAACCTGAGCCCCTCCAGTCACCAGTTCAACTCCAGTGTAACCTAGGCAGGCTAAAGTCAAAATCTTCCTCAGTTAAATCACCCAATGCATCAACCCCACTTGAAACAAAGACAGATGATTCAGTCAAAAAAAGAGGTAAATTGGATCTCTGGTTGCTGTGTTCTGAGGTCATAAAACAGCTGAGGCCTCTAGGAAAAAAATTGTGAACTCACATATGTTAAAAAGAGATGTGTTGGAAAGTAAGAATAAAATTATAACAAAATGAATAAAACAATTTATGGTCTATTTAACATTATTTTAAATAAAATTTAAACTGAATAATGTGAACTCATAATGCCTTTCTAATATTTGATTTGGGGGATGCGTTTCAGCAAGCATGTTTAGAAACTGAAGAGCAGTAGGGAGGGACTATGGAAAAGTTGGATTTATGGACTTTAGTAGGATAACCACTTCATCCTAATCTGGGCAAATAACGTGTTGAACTGTTCCTGGTGCCTCATTCAGAAAAACTAAAACCAACTTTATGACTTCCGTGCAATTTTTGTTTTCTATTTTAGGGCCAAACATCGAAAAATCAGTAAAAGACTTGCAGCGTTGCACTGTTTCTCTGACCAGATATCGTGTGATGATCAAAGAGGAAGTGGATAATTCAGTGAAGAAGATCAAAGCTGCTTTTGCAGAATTACACAGCTGGTAGGTAAATCAGCTTCAGAGATCCATCAGCTCCACCTAGAAAAGGGACTAATTAAGCCACTGGCATTAGTGGGAAGGGGTCACTTACACCCTCTTTGTTTGCAGCATTTGGTTTAATAAAAAAAACCATCATGATGCCATTAAGTAATGACACTCCTCACTAACCAGGAAGTAATATATGCATATATTGTGTACATACATAAAGTGCTTTGAAAAAAACCTCAGGTTTTTTTACTCCTAAATTATCCATCCTAACCTAATTCTTTTGTATCAGATTCAGTGGCAACATATATAAGCAAATGAAAGCCATTCTAAATATCCTGTCTGGGATTTTATGAAGTCTCTTTTACCTTCTGTAAATCTCTTCTTTCTATACTGCATCTTTGATCTTATCTTCTTTGGCAGACAGTCCTTTACTGTCACTTCATGTCCCATCATCTTTGCTTCTTATCCTATCATTGTACTTTATCCTCCCATTGTACTTATCCTACTATTAACTTTACCTCATAGTTTCTTCTAAGTTTTCCATCCATCATTAATTTCCAATTCACATCTCTAGTTCATTCTTTTCCCTCATTCTTTTATGTCTTTAATCTGTTTTTTCCATTATGATTTTGATTATTCCTGATCTTCAGCATGTATACCTATGCCCTTTGAAAAGTTATGGCAGAAATAATTGCTGTAGTATCAAGTTGCATATTTGGTATGTTCTTGTCATAGAAAAGTATTTTCTGCTTTGAGTTTCACTCAGCCTTGGTTAAGCACAGATGTCATATAAAACCTATGCATTAGTGTTGAAGTAAATAGAAGAATCATGTTAAAATGTACAATACTTGGTTACAGATCACAGAAGAGTGAAAAACCCTTCCCCTTTAATTCATCCACAGTATTTGTCAGTATTTTTATGAGGGTATTTTATAAAAGGGCAGTAGTATTGGCAGAAGTTCGTTAACTTTGGACTTCAGTGGTGTATTCATTGTCTTCAAAGATGCATCTAAAGTAATTTTAGGACCACTTGGGCTCCTGTCTGTATGGGCAAAAAATCCAGGTGCTACTGAGCTGATTTTGGGGAGGATTCTGTTTCACTGAGCCCCCAGTGTACTTTACTGTATAGCAGGGAGAGCTGTGTTTCTGTCTCTCCAGTGAGTATGAGCTGTGATCACCAGTTGTACTAAACTGCATAACGTTGTCAGGATTGTTCTGGAGCCATTACAGTGATTTTTGCTTATGAACTTAAATGCAGTAATAAGATTGTTGGGATAGAAAAATTGAGCAAAGTTCATCAACTCTTTGCACTTTTTTTTGGTAGTTCTCAGAGGGGATCTTGTCTCTGAGAAAACTACAGTTGGATTTCATTTGCTGTGTAGCTCACACTCACTTTTTTTATTTTTGGTAGCAGTGTTAAAAATACCTTACGTCACATGTCTCACCTTGGCTGCAGGCAGTCACAGGTAATTCAGTCTTTAAGCAATTGTCACTCTGGTCATGGAACAGAGAGAATTCTGTCATGCTCTAAAAGTACAGGGAGGTAGTAAGTTCAGAACTGAAATTCTTCATTTTCCATGTATTCATATTTAACTTGAAAAACAGTAAAGTGTATTGCCTAATACAGAAATACCCCAAAAGAGTCTGGAAATGCAAGTACTTAAAATGATGAAAATAGCCTGGAAAACTTTTCAATGGGCTTCATTTCATTTTGCCTCCTACCAGTTTCAGTGCCTAAATTATTGAAGTGGAGTCTGCTGGAAGCTCTAGAATGTAACAGATCTGTGGTCTGAGTATTTGTGCCTCAGCATAACATTGCAATGAGGACAGTACAATGTCAGGAGATGTTCATGGAAATCTCAGTGCTGGCTCTGTTGCTTTTGGCAGCTCATAAGTAACATTTAGGTTTTTCTTCAAATGAATGAAGGGGATTTTTTGTTTAAACAGTAAACTGCATGACTTAACACATTCTTTGCTAAAATTAAAGAGAGTTTTGTGATATTTCATATGATCTTGTGGCCTAAACTTTGAAAAAGATGGGCACAGCTGTTTTAATGTCTTGTTTCCAAAAACTCCCTGACAGCTGCTGTAGATTTACTGGATTTGGGTAGAAATCACCCGAGCCAGTGATACATACAGCTTCAGACCTCATACAGGGATCACATCATATTCCTGAGCTGCATGGTTTAGTGGGTGTTACTTACATGGGAGTTTCCTTGCTCCAGAACTGAACAAAATATCCCTAGTGCTAGCAGGAGGATAAGGTATTAAGTGAACATATTTATTACCCTCCTTGGGCATGGAGTTTCACTGTGACACAGTCAACTTGTCTATCATGGAAAAATTAAGGAATTCAGCTAAACTGTTGTTACCAGAATGCTATGGAGTAACCAAAGCAAGGGCATGATATCTGGTCCCCATTGTGATAGTGATTCCAAAGCTTTTTCCCAGTTCCTCTCCCAGTTGCTGCTGGAGTGTGGACTGGTTGAGATGGACAGCAGATCCAACAGCCACCAAGTGCTGACTGTGTTCAGAGCTGCCAGGAGTACCGGAGTGGGCTCAATACTGTAACCCCTTCCTGTTACACACAGCTGTCACCCCCTAAGGGGTTTTAGTGAAGCTAAATGAAGTCAGAAGCTTTTATCTTGCATTGCAGCTGAATGCTGAAACACATACTAATTTGTCTCTTTTGGGTTTATTTTTCTTCCTTTGGTAATAGGATAAAAGACCCCTTTTGTGTCCTTTTTTGCATTTACTGTCAAGGTCAGAATCAAAACTGCATTGGAAGAGTCAGTAATATTTTTGACTTTCTAATGATCTGTTGTGGTTTTTTAAATATTTTCATGGTTTTACCAATCACAGAAAGAATGAAGCATGCAAAGATAATATCATGTATCTTCCTCCTACCTCCAGACAGTAAATGAAACCATTATCATGGAGGTAAATGAATAGCACATGTGGCCTAAGATGTCCTGAAAGCTTCGGCAGAAAGATTCACAAGAACTTTTCCTTTTAGCAGCAGAAACTATTGAGTGATAGTTGCCAGTGAAACTCCATGTTTCTCTCTGGCTCAGTATGTCACAGCTTGACGTAACCAATGAAGGGAAGTTACTCCTGACCATGCTCAGTCAGTAGTATGCTGCTGTTTAAAAAGTCACCTATCTGGCAAAATAGTGCATACCCTCCCACAATCTAAAAAACAGTGCTAGGGAGCAGATGTGCTGTGAACCGCTGTAAAAGCTTGGGGGAAATATGCAATGCTTACTTCAGTTTTGACTTTTCAGTAAAATGGGGCAAATAACAGTCCCAGACAGATGTTTATTTAAAACCACTGCGTTAGGCTCACTTCCTCTTTCTTAAAGAGCCTCACTAAGTTTCTGCTAACTGGAGTAATTCTCTGTGTGCTCAGAAGAAGTGATAACAGCTTGCATTTATTCAGCTCTCTTCATGCCAGAAAGCACTAGAGCATTTTACAAGCCGTGGGCTGGACCAGGCAGGGCACTTTGCCCCACAAGAAGTCTTTTGCAGTCTCATGAGGATTATGCTCCTGCTGTGATCCAGCACTCTGGACACTCCTGCTCTTGCTGGACTTTCTGTGACGTTGCTTTCCCAAGGCTGCGAGAGCACTCGGCAAAGCAAGCTGAAGGGCAGTGCTTCTCACGCCCACATGTGCCTGAAAGTTAGGAGCAAAATCTTCCTGATAATACTCCTTGATCCAGTATTTCTCCTCGTTGCATTCAGCTTTGGTGCATGGTTTTCAGGAATACGTTTGTGTGAGTGAGAATATAAGGTGCTCCCCTTACTACTTGGATATAAAATATATCAGAGCATAGCCATGTCTCACACTAGTGTAGAGCACAGAAATGAAGGCTACCAAATAGCCCTTAAATTGCAGGGGAAGGTCAGAAAAGCTAAGTGAACTCTCCTCTCACTATAGTGCACTTAAGACATTTGTTGCCAAGCTTAAAACCTGCATGTGTTAACTGTGTTCTCACTTCTTTTCTGCCAAGAGACTGAATAACCATCCTGGGGATAAAAGGAGAGCCCCAGGAAATCTGAGTGAAATGTGCAGAGCACAAAAGGAGCCACAGTTCCCCATAACACCTCTTGCCAGAAAATAATTTTCACATATTGGGCATTCATACAGTCATATGGAAAACTAAAAGGAAACATCTGCTACTTGCCCATATGGTCTGCTGCCAGCCACAAATAGTCTGTAGAAAATAGTAAGAACCAGGTTTAATTACACTGCATGCAGAACTGAATCACATAAATAAAAGCTTCTCTACTCTTTTCTAACATGTTGGTATGTCCAGTGTTTTGTAAAGAGCATGAAAATCAACACAACTTAATTTTTGGAGTGAAGAAAAAGCAGTTGAAAGCTTTACCATAGGCTAGATAAAAAATTGATTCTGACATGATGCTGGGAAAATGGAGTTTGGCAATACTGACAAATTAAAAATATATTAAAATAGATTCAGGGTAACAATTAGAAAGCGTGTGCTGTATGTTTGCAGAAAATTAAGCAGTTTTTATATTGATTTCTAAGTTAAAGCACAGGAGTGGTTGAATGGGAGAAGAAATAATCTAAAAGAACATAATTATGTCTGTACTTACATAGTTGTGTCTGTACTGACTCAGTGTGGGGTGGTGAGCAGTGCTGCCAGTGCTCACAGTTGTAGAACAGTGAGAACACAGTTGCCCCTTTCTGGGACCCCTACTTGGCAAACTGTAAAGATGATGGTTTTCTGTTGCCCATAGCCCAGAATCAGTGGCACCAGATGAGAGCTGGCTGTTTGTGATGTGGTAGTTTGGAGATGGGCAGATAGCTGGAAAGGCCAGGATTAGTATTGCTTTACACTGAACAGAGTTCCTCTTTTTTTTTCTATTTTCAGGCAGTTCTTATGAGGTTTCTGTCTGTCTGCAAGCCGACCTTTGGTAGTCCTTATGCCTCTGAAGTCCAGGTTTTCAAATCCTCTTGCAGTTTGTTGTGATATTTGTTTGCCCATCAGTCACACGATCCAGACAGAGAAGATAAAAATAGTCTGCTTGCATTCAGGTTTCCTTGGCCCCACTGGGTTTTCAGGTACCTTCAAAGACAGTGCTTTGACCAAGGCCCCTGGGCCCTGCCCCTGCTGCCTTGAGAGTCTGGGGGAAGCTGATCCCACAGCTTTGGCCTCAGGCTGGGTACTTGTCTGGAGAGCTGCAGCACTGGGAGAGGGGCTTGTGCTGGCATTCTCACGACCTCCAGCAGTCCGGGATCACCCTTGCTGTGCATTAGTGGAGAGAACAGACAGAGTTCATGAAACTGGGGGAGTTAGGTTTCAATGAGATACTTAAGTCCCCCTTCTGACCCCTTTGTCTTTTACAATTACTTGCTTCATCCCGGTATTTTTTTAACAAGTTTGTGAAGATAGATTAAAGAGGTGAAATTCAGAGCTGGATTACATTGCTTCTTAGCTGCTGTCCGTATTTTATGGCCTTGTGTCTCCCTTCTTCCCTCCCAGTCATTCATAGATGTATTTGTCATCCTTAGTAAAACAGAACACCCTGGTTTTGAGGCTGTGCAGGTACACTGTTGCTTTTGTGCATGTCATTGTGAAAAGTGAGTATCTCCTTTCTGATCTCACTGTTGGCAAGACTAATGAGAAATCTAGCTTACTAAACACAAAAAGGGAATAATTATCTTGAAAATTTCAACTGATGTTGCACCAAAAAGCCAGACTCTTCTCCTTTCTTCAAGGCCACTTTCCAATGTCCTGTTAGGAAAGTTACCTCTTGTCTGTAGCAGGAGCTCAACAACTGTCTTCTCCTTGCTGGAGTGTGTTGAGGCTAAAATACATAAAACCAGTAAGGTATTCAGATACCTCAGGAGTCAGATCAGAACTGAAACTCAAATAGGAAAGAAATACTTTACAAGTTTGTGTAAAAATGTGCGGGATGCTAACAAACCAGGGTGCAACTCATACTCGCCTTTGTTAAAACTGCCAAATTGTGAGATGATGCCTTCCTTTCTAAAAAACTAAAATTTAGAAAAGGTTTTCCATGCCAGTTTTTAGCTTAAACAGGTTTTTGTGATGAGGCAATAAATTTCTAATTATTTGTAAAGAGATCTTAAAAGAAAATTGCAAATAGACCTTTAATTATGATGCATTTATCAGATCACACTGTGCTAGCTGGCTGCTGAAGAGAACAATGTTAGTGAAGGTAGATAAAAAATTACACAAAATAAACTTGAATAACTAAAAGCCTTTGGGCATTTTCAGTTCTACTAGATTATACTTTGCAGAGGGAAGGATTTCAGTGAAATTGATTTATGCTGTCTTTTGTTTATCTTCTTATTGTCAGACTGTACTAGTGATCAGAATAAAAATTCATGTAATCTGATTTGCTGTGTAAACATTGTGCATATGCTAATATGGCAATCAAATAACCTTCAAGCATTGTGAACATTTAAATAATATTGACCTAATACTGGAAGAATATAATCTAATGAAACATTGCAAAATATGTAATGTAACAGCTTTTCCTACAAGGTATTTTCTACAATATATATATTTCCTATTAATATAAAGAAAACTTGAAGTATCATTTCTCCAATTACAAAATAGCATGGCTAAGCAGTAATCCTGTAACACTTGTAATCACCTAGTACAGGTGATTGGGCTTTATATTTACATTCTCATCACATCGTTCTAGCTCCTTGTGCCAGAAGTTTGACAGGGACAGTTCTAGTTTTCGGATTGAGGTGCAGGATTCTTTTGTGAAATACACAATTGGATTAGAGGTTCTTATCAGTTGTCTTTTTACACTGCCTGTGGGTCAAATATGTTCGTGCTAGAAGGGAAATATGTGCAAGAAAAAAAGTATAATACGTAAAGACCAATGCGGAGCTTATCAGGACCATCTCATAAATTTGCATGTAACATCAGCTCAAATATAGCAGAGACAGTAACAGTACTAACATCCCTCAGACTTGCTTGAGCTTGTCAGCAGCTTGTCAATCAGCACAACTTCAAGGAGCTACTGGGGTCTGTTCCAAAGTGTTGACAGAGCAACATCACTGGAGTATGTTGTATTTTTGTTGATGCCTAAGCTGTCAGACTCCAAGAGTGTCTAACTACTCTAACTCACTTCCTCATGAAAAAAGGGCTCAAATTGTACCTCAGTGTTCAGCAGCTGAACCAGCCCCCAGAGGATGCCCATGAAAAAATAGCTCTTCCCCCTTCCGGATGAAGAGCCCTGCTGCAGTTATTCAGGATGCCACAGCTGACACTGTCTTCCTCAGTCTCCAGATCAACAGTCATTCTCAAACTCTGCACAAAGCTGGTTCAGGGGAGAGTAAAGCTTATTAAACACCCCAAGGAGAAAATTGGCATTTTGAGGGGTTTGACAAGGTTATGAAAGGACTCATTCGAATTACACTTAACAGTAACCTCTGTGTCACGCAGCTGGGGCTTACCTTTGTGAGCTGTGTCAGCATGTTTGCCTCCATTTCAGATTGGTCTTTTTATCTCCCCATCTCTTCAGGCACAATAGGTTTGTCATAATGCCTAGAATAGGCAGAAGGAAAGAGAAGATTCTGGTCATCTGGAACCCTTGTGATTCTCATCAGTAAAGCTGTAAATCAGCCAGCCTGGCAATCTGAAGCAGCTTTTCTCAAGAGACACTAATAACTTTAATCATTTTAGTGGGATTTGGAGGTATTGCAGCTGACTGAAAATTTCTTTTTCACTGAGTGAATACTAAATTTCATACAGTAAACTAGAGGAAGATTAATTTGTTTCCACTAATGTCAGAACAAATTCAGAATTTGTTCTGAGTCTGAAACTGTGAAATGAGGCAGCTGTCAGCATAATTTGCCCCATCATTGCTGTGCCAGCAGCTCATTGTAGTTTGGCATTTGCAGCTCTTTTGCCGTTGTACACCAGTGTGAATCCTGCCAGCCTGTGTAAGGCCAAGGCATGAGTACTGTTCATTTGACCAGGAATAGGGCACTTATGTTTTTGCCTTCAAAATCACTTCAGCAAAATGATTCCTAGAGAGCTGCTGTCTCTCCTGCTGCATCTCGTATCTCTACAGCACAAGCATTGGCTGTGTCTCATTTGCATGCCCTCCATGTTAAGCCTCTGCTTTGCCATGTCCCGTCAACAAAATTGTCTCTTTCCTGAGCCCCACTTCAAAATTTCACCTGGATATTAAGCTCAAAGAGTGCTAAATCCTGTGCTCCAAACTGCAGATACCTGTGGTCAACAGTGATATGGTGCTGATAGCTCAAGTTTGGTACCTAGGTCCTGATCCTGAAAATGTGAGGGGTAAGAAAAGGAAGAATCAGGCCTTTCAGGAGACAGGTGTGAGGAAGGGAGACAGAAAAGAAAGAGATAATAACGTTACTCTGGTATTTTCTGTATCATCAGTCATGGAGATAAGACTCAGTTGATTCAGATCTGTCTTAGTCTGGTCAGTGAAGGGGGGAATTGAGTCCCAGTGTTTGGTCTACTACAGCAGGGGAACCTATGGACTGATGATTAGGTCATGGATTCAGGTACATTCAAAGAAAGAAGTGGTTCTGAGTTGTGTGTTTTGTCACCAGAGTCTCAAATGGTATGTAGGAATATATTCAGGTGTTGATATTGATATTCAAGGTAAGGAGATTTTTAGTGCTCAGAGTAATCAGAAAAAATTGACAAGATCATGAACTCTGCAGAACATCAGCTAAAGTAGTATGTCCATGATTTTAAACCTGGTTCCAAACATCTATAGAAAACCCAAGAGAACATAACTAGAGAGGAAGGAATTAGCAGAATGTTTTCCCTCAGGTGTCTTTAGATCTGAAACACATTCTGTTCCTTCCTCTGCTAGAGCTCAAATCTGGTCATACCTGAGTGTGCAGAAAGTTCCTGTAGCACTAAGTATCCAGTTCTCCACAGCACACCAATGGCTGCAGGCTGTGCACTGGAATGTACTGGCTTGATACAACATTTTAGTGTCAAATGGACACTTAGAAGCATTAACAGAAAATGCTTTTCCTGCGCTGAGCTTTGAGCAGTTTTCAATAACGTTTTTGCTGTGGTCTAATCAAGATCAGTGTATTAAGGCTGAGTAGGGCATTTTTCTAGGAAATACATTAAAAATTGTTGAACTCCTAAGTTAAGCTGTTCAGTTTAAGTGACTGTCAGACCTTCGTGTGAAAACAGTGGGATCCTAGCAGGAATGAGAGACAAGATTTGATCCATTGATTTTTCCACACTGTTCTTGTCCTTTCTCCTTTATATGTTAGCATTTAGATTTCTCTTTGTATTTGTCTTTTGTCTTTTTTTTTCCTCAGGCCAGGTTTTTTTTCCAGTTTTCTGTCTGTTGTTTTCATTTGTTTATGACTTTGATAAATTCTTCTTGGGGGAAGTGTTGCTCTGTTTTTCATTTGCTGGTGCTGGTTGGCCTAGGACATTTCTAAAGAAACATTAACTTTTCCCATATATGACATATGGCCATTTATGGTTTCCAAGCTGAGAAATGTGGTTGTATGCTTCCAGATGAAAATTAGTATGTTCCCTTTTTTTAGCCAAGAGAGAGAGTGCATGTCCTCTGCTGAATAAATTAGTACAGCTGCATTGTCTTCAGGGAAGGGAAACCTCATGAAGGTCTGTCTGTTAAAGAAACTTAGTTTATCATATTAACTAGTCTTACATGGACAAAGGCATCAAACGCTTTTTCTCTTGTGTTATTCTTTAATTTTTCCAATCTTAGTTTGTAGCTAGAAGGGAAGTACTCAGGTGGTTGTTCTTTAAATTCATCAGTCTTGTCCTCTACTGCTACACATCCAAACACTTTCCTGGAATGTTCGTCAGAGACCAAAATGAAACACTAGGAGTGGAAAACTGTCTAGTAACAGATTAGATTTGACTATAAAATATGATAAATATAGGAGTACTATGGCCTTGTTTTCATTTTGTTATTAAAAGTGGTTTTATTGAGCATCAAAATAAAATGTTAGGAGCCAACCAGTTTAGTAATGATCTGTTGTTAGAGTGCAGAGAGGACAGTCCTGGAATGAACTGCACTAGAACACTCTTCTGATGAGCTCTGCTGTTGTGACCTTGTTGCTTGAATATGTTTTCCAGACAAAGGCTTATGTTTATATAACCTGTGTAGTGCACTAGGGAGACACTTTGATAACAGAGGCAGAAAAAGCAAAAATCTGCAGTTTTTCTGATTTAAGAGAAAATAGTAAAGATTATTAGATTCTCTTTGTGGAGGGTAGAAATAGGTAAGAACTTACAAGACTCATTTCAGCCACCTGTTGTGAAAGTCAAGGAAGTTTATTAAACCGTGTAGTTACAAAAGCTATTTAAATAGATTAATTCTGAGAAGCTATGACTATTTAGATCAGCAAGCTGGAATCATCACCTGCTTATTTGGAGTTCAAGCTTAATGCTTATGCCTGGAGAATACTGAGTGCCAACTGGAACAAGCATGTCCTTCCATTGTCAGAGCCTGCCTCTTAAATGATTTGCTCTACCATAAAAAAACCCTGCTGTTTTATTTTCTCTGGTGTGTAGGTCACACTAAATTGATCTGGCAGGCCAAAACAATAATTTTAGTCTTGTTTCTATGTATGAAACAAAAAAAATGTGTTACACTCCAATTGTGTTGTCTTGCTGCAACCTTTGCCATCAGCCAAGCTGCTTCTGTCCCTCTTGTTGGCTACTGGGAGGCAGTGTAAAGGTCTCTTCCTCTACAGGGGGCATGGGAGACTGGGAAAACCCAAGGGCAGAAGACTGCAGAGCTTCTGTTGCAAACCTCCTGTATGAGGTTGGTTGGAAGATTTCAATGAATGGCACTTGAACATGCTCTAGCTGGTAAATGCTTGGCTGTCAGCTGTGTGTTTGCCATGTGTTCCCCACACTGCCTGCTCACCAATCTTCCCCTGTTTTAGTTAAGGACCTGTCAGTACTTCTCTCTTAAAGTCTTCTGTCTCTCTTTGCTGCCCACTGAACTCTGCAGGTTCTACCTTTTCTTGCTAAGGATGTTCTAAACAAATGTTTTGGGTTTAAGTTTTCTGTAATGTCTTCCTTCAGTAGAAGCCTGTTCACATGTAACTCAGTGTCTTCACTGGGTACAAAAGCTAATGTTTAAGGTTGATTTTACTAAAAGGGTTGAGAGCTTCACTCTTACCTTGAGTGTGTGCCTAGATGTTGTACTCCTGGTGTTTGACCTACTTTTTGCAATTTGTCCCCCAGCTGCTTGAATTTACTCGCTTATGCAAACACAAACATAATTATTGGTGGTGTTTATTAAATGTGAACTTAACTTTAAGAATAATCTACTGAGGGGAAAACAGAATGACACACCAGAGCACTGTCCCCTGGAGAGCATTCTGCAGAGATGTTACTCCACTGGACAATGTCCCTGCGTTCATAATGTGACCAATTCACCCCATGTCCTGTCTGCTCTCAGACAGTTGCACTTTGATGGCTCATAAGCACTG
The DNA here is from genome assembly GCA_013397115.1 of Edolisoma coerulescens. NCBI lineage: Eukaryota > Metazoa > Chordata > Aves > Passeriformes > Campephagidae > Edolisoma > Edolisoma coerulescens. The sequence continues at coordinate 21,756 of VWZW01000135.1, read as the reverse complement.
TCAGGGATGGGACACCAGCCGTTTGTAAAGGAGAGGCACACGATTCCTTTAGGAAGGCCAGGTAGAAGTGGAACAACTTGCCTTCCCAGTCCTGGAGGGAATAGGGGGCAAGGAAGCTGACTTCTGTTATGGAGATACTTTAATGTTTATTTACATCACAAACCATCTTCTTGTTTACCCTGACATGTTTTGCAAAAATATTTCTAAGGAAGAGAAGGACCTCATTCCACACATCTTTAATTTTGTTTCATTCTTAGTTTTGTGCTGAGACCTAAGCTCTATTAATCTGGGTAGGAGCAATGGTATATCTAGCTTAATTAGGAAACAGACTGTGTAGTCATTTGAGGATTGCTGTGCTGAATCAGACTGACTTCCACGTCTGTGCAGATACATGGGAAGGCCAGTGAGATGTTTGTGTAAAGCAGCACACACTCATTATCACTAAGTTTTTGTAGCTGGCTTGCCTAGGTGTTTCTTCAGCTTCAATTTTTTAAGTCTTACTCATTTCAAAACAGCCCTTAATTAATGCCCGAAGTCTGTGTGTAGCTACAGCTTTTGATTTTGATGGAGTTCTAGCATGAATTAAATTATGATTTTTTTCTTTCTTTTTTTCCTTTTTTAGCATCGTAGACAAAGAAGTGTCATTAATGGCAGAAATTGATAAAGTTAAAGAAGAAGCCAGTAAGTAAAAAAAATACACAGGGAAATTCTGGAATACTGTGGAAACAGTTGTTTTATTTGGCAGAAAATGACACAATTCATAAATTTGGTTAGCAGCATTCTATCATCTTTCACTCTACACGTATACAGTCAGATAAGGCTTTGATGTTCCAGGGTAGTTTCTATGAGGATTGTGCATCAAAATTTCAGTATTATGAAATTAAGGTGAACCAAAAGGTGATATTGAGTTAGATTTAAATTACTCCTGCTTACCTATCAGAGCTTTCTGACCACTCTTTTTTTTTTTCCCCCTCATTTCTATGGTTATTCAATTATTTTGTTTCCATTTATCAATCACTGTTTGCTTGCTTATATTACCTACATAACTTAGAATACTGGAATTAGGGAGTAGGGGAGTAGGTTAATGTGTTGCCTTGCATAGCTTTAAGGGATAGTGATCAAGCTTATGACTTAGAACAATTAAAAAAAACCAAAAAACAGATGTTTACTGCAGTCTGTTTTCTTAATAATCTGTGGGAGTTGATCTGATTCTAGGCTTTCACGTTCTCTGGTTTTTGCATTTTCATGTATATATATTCCAATTTGGGGGGCAGGGAAAGCAAGATGAGCCATGTGTTAGGATACCACAATACCTGTCTTACACTCCATCCAAGATACAGTATTTGTATTTACCCCCACTAAATACAGGGGGAGGAGTTTCAATAGAGAATGCTAAGCAAGAAATTGAACAGTAACCAAAGCATTGTTAGAATGATACTTTTCCTGACAGATGAAAATGTCCTTGCTATGAATGCATACAGTCCTTTTATTGATTCCTGAATTTAAGGTCCTTCCAAGCAGGGTCACAGATATATGTAACATTCTTGAATGCTCCATTTGTATTTAGGACTCACTTAGTTTACAAAGGTATACTAATTGAATTTTTGTTGAAAAAAAGGGTCTAAATTCTCTGTTGCTGCACAAGTGTCTTGGAGTTGTATATGTGTGGAAACTAGAAGGTATGAGTTACAACAGCAAAGATTTGCATTAGTTTGTGTTTTGAATTTTATTTGCTAATTTTCTAGGAATAACGTGAAATAGATGTGGATTGGAAGCTCTGTGTTATTCTGGGAAGGAGTTGTGGAGGGATGTGTATCAGCAGCTTTTTGCTTACCTGCAGATACCAGGTAGCCGTAATCAGCTACAGAGCATGTACTCATTCCCAGGAAAACCAGTGGCAGAATTCCCACTGATCAGCAGACACAGGTTAAAGCCCTAACTGCATACACAAAACCACATTTTGGAGATCCACTGTCCAGGGCTGATGGTATTATAGTGCCCCTTCCTTAATCTTGGCCAATTACAGGAATTTTTGTAGAAAGTAAACGTAATTCCTACCTACTGGCATGCAAAGTGCTGCATTTGCACATGGCATGTTCCATTTCCCTGTTTTCTTGCCAGCTCCACACATAACAGTGGATGGCCCCAGTACCTATCTCCAGCAATGTGGTTTCTGCTGTCTCTCAAGGCTGCTGTAGGCTGTAAAGTGCCTTCAGAAACTTAGGCAGAAAGTTGCTACAGGACTGTAACATGCTAACCAAGATACAGAATGTTACTTATTTTCATGTCGTTTTGCTGCACTCAAGGACTGTTTTACAGTGGGTAATCTTATTCTTACTGTCAACACTAGGAAAACTTCCAAATATGATAATTTCAGCTTTTTTTAAAACATGGGTTTTGGCTGGCATCTCGTGGAAATAAATGCCAGTATGAGATGAGATCTTATGGTATGGGCAGTCACTTCAGCAAAGAGGATGTTGATTTTTGGGAGGAACAATATTAGCATTACCTAGAATAAGCAGTAAAGCAGAACTATTGGACAAGGTAGGCAGCTGGTAAACTGTTCAGTTAATCTGATAAAATTTTCTCACTCTCATAGACCATATTCTACAAAAAATGAAATTAAAAGATCAGCTGGAGAGATAGCAGCTGTTCTTAGCATAAGTAATAATGTAGGCACAGATTTACCAGCAGGGCTACAGGAACTGTAGCCACCTCTGCCTTCCCTGCCTTGTGTGACACTCACTCCTCTGCAGTCGCACAGTTTGTTTGCTCCCACACAGCTGTACAGGTGCAGCTGTGTCTCCCTGTGCCTGCTGGACCGTGGTGTACTCAGTGAAACATTGGAACAGGTTTCCCAGAGGAGGGGAGATCCTCATCCCTGGAATTATTCAAGGTCAGGCTCTGAGCAACCCCATCTGTTGAAGATGTCCCTGCTCATTGCAGGGAGGTTGGACTAGAGACCTTTAAAGGTCCCTTCAGCCCAAACTATTTATGATTCTATGATACTTTCAACAGAAGGTGTTATCTGATTAAATAAATAATAATGGGTTGAGAAGCAAACTGTCTGTGAAATATCATTAATTCTCACCTTTAAAGATAGCATTAAGAAGTATAAGCTGGTTACATGACTTGTCAAGCATGCTGTGGAAATTTGTGGCAAAAAGAAGGCAAAGAAGCCAGAATCTCCACAGCTGTAATGGAGTGTGTCCTTAGGGTAGTTTACATGAAGTACCACTCCCCCTGACTGTATGTGTAAGTTCAAGACAAAAGACTATGATTGTTACTATTTTACATTTAGGTGTTGTTTCCTCTCTGTCATAAGTACTGATCTCATCAGCCAGTTAATCAATTGTTGCTTTTACACTGAGTCACTGTGTAGGTAATAGTTTGCATATATTTTGTTTTCCACCAGAATTATAATGTCGTATTATCTTGTGTATACGTAGATCGTTGCTTCGTGGTTTATGATTAATCTTTCCCTATAAGAATATAACTACTCACCCTTTCCTTACACAGAATATACAAGACAGGCAGCAATGAATATTTACTTTTTTTTTATAAAGACTGCTGGCCTTCAAAGCTGCTTTGCTGTTGAAATGGCAAATGTGTATATTCCGTATGTGGAAGCAAAATTGCGATGCCAGTGCTTTTAATGTAAACTGTATATGAACAGGTTTTTTTCCAGAGGAAGTGAAATTCCCCTGTGTAAATCAAATACAGCATGTCTTCAGAAACAGGCTGGTGACTCAATGTAATGCTTCTTTGCATGTCTCAGTGGAAGGCTCCCTGTATTTGTGATTCAATATAAAGCACCGGAAAACTCAAAACAACCTGTCTTTGCCCCTCTTTGTCTGAATGTTGGAGGATTGGTTTAACTTTGATTTTCTGACAGCTATCCCATTTTCAGATCTTTTTTCAAAATCAGGCAGTTCAGGGAAATATGCTGATCAACTTAATCTGTGCAAGTAGCATATTGGAAGTCCAGTTGAAGTCAGTGGTCCATGTGTTTGTCTCACATGTGATGAATCATGTTAATGCCCCAAGACTAATAAATTACAAAGCAATTTACCTTCCTAGCATTAATGACTGACTATTGGTATTTGGCAGTGGAAATCCTGACTGCTCGGCAGAAGAAAGCTGAGGAGCTGAAGAGACTGGCAGACCTAGCCAGTCAGATGGCTGAAGCACAACTCTCTGAACTCAGGGCTGAAATTAAGGTCAGGCATTCACTTCTGCTTGGGTATTTTAGCCGTTTGCAGAAATGCCTAGGAAGAGTTGTCACATTAACATGCCCAGGCTGATCATTCCTGCCATGGGTCGAGGGGTAAATAGCTTTCCATAGGGAAAGTGTAGCTTCTTAAAGTACTGTAGCACCTCTGAGCAGTGTACAGATGCTATCAGAGAAGTGTAAGCTATCGCCTCCTAAGTGTAGCAGTGGGGAGTTTTGCTGTTTGTGTATCATTTAGACTCAGCAAGTAAACCTGATAGAACCTGATAGCTTCAGGTTCAGTGATCAAACACATGTTCTCCACTGAAATGACCCACTTCCCAAGTGTGGGAGTGATCCACCCATCACTGGGCTGTGAGACATAATTTTGTAAGGATGGGAAAATACTTGGTTCTGCACATAGATCTTGTGTACAGGGCAGGGTCAAGAATTTGTTGAGCCTGAAGTGAACTTAAGTATTGATTGGTTCTTTTACCATCCATACAGTAATTTGCTCAGAATGTAAATCACTGTTAACATGTCTATTTTTGCAGCACTTTGTGAGTGAACGGAAATACGATGAAGAGCTGGGCAGGTCTGCCCGATTTTCCTGTGATACAGAGCAGCTGAAGACCCAGATTCAGCTCTGTGGAGAAAGTAAGTGCTGATGATTCCTCTCACTGAGTTTCTCAGAACGTACCTGTTCAGCAGAGCCTACGGCGCGTGTGCTGCCAGCGTGTGCGTGTGCCTCAAGCCCAATATGAGTGGTGTCTCTGGCTGCAGCAGGACTGCTGAACACACACAAGTCAACTTTACAGTACACAACATGTTAGACTCACTGTGCCTGGGCTGCACAGTCCATCTGCAGGTGCACAGTACCATCTTTGTCAGAGATTTCCAAGTATTACTCAGATCAGTTGGAGTTTTCAATCTAAAGAGGATCCCCAACTCTAGGGAATACACCAATTCAGTAATTTATAAATAAATAGTAAATTGGAAGCTTCTCTGTGTGAGCATAATGTAATGAGACCAATTCAGATCTCTCGTGCTAAGAAGTAACCCCCCAGCTTTATAACAGTATTCACTGGGTTTTTCAGGAGCCATATGGAGTCCCAAATCATACAATTATTAAGGTTGGAAAAGACTTCTAAGGTCACTACATCCAACTGTCAGCCACTACATACACAGTTAAACCATGCCCTCAAGTGCCATATCCACATGTTTTTTGAACACTTCCCTGGGTAGCTTGTTCCAATCCTTGACAACCCTTTCTGTAACAAAATTTTTCCTAATATCCAATCTGAACCTCCCTTGGTGCAACTAGAGACTATTTCCTCTCACCCTGTTCCTTGTAACCTGGGAGAAGGGACTGATCCCACCTTGCTACCACCTCCTTTTAGGTACTTGTAGACAGTAATAAGGTCTACCCTCAGCCTCTTTTTCTCCAGGCTTCTGTTTCCAAATCATCTGCCCTTCTGCTTGGAAATTCAGGTTCACATTTTTTGCTTCAAGTATCATGTCCCTGTTGCAAAATAAGAGCCTATTTCTCATCTTCGTCATGCTTTTTTCCCCTAAAAAAACTAAACGATACAAGGCTTTGCCCAGTATGTTACCCTGTCCTATGGTATTCCATTCAGGAGAAAACTGGTAAAACAATACTGAACTAGTGCATCTTGGTGGAAGGAAAATAATAAATGTTTCCAAGTAGTTCCTTAAAATAGAAAATGGAGAAAATACTACCCAGCCTGCCAATACAAGCTTCTGACTGCACAGCTAAAGAACTAACTGCATGGAGGCATAACCAGTGTAACTCATTAGACCATAAGAATTGCTTTTGCAGAACACTTCGAAGATCCATCTAACCCCATATCCTGTCTCTCAATGAAACCAACCCAGGATGTTTCAGGGGAAGATATAAACTTCCCAGTAAAGCATCTAATTGTTTACAGTCACCTCATAGACCCTATCTAATACCCTGAAGCGTAAGACATTGAAAATTCCATAAAGATTATCTTGACTAATAATACCACAGCTGCTATTGATACAACCATAGACTATTTTTTTTAAACTCAATGAACTGCTTTCCTAAATAACTTCCAGCTGCAGTTAATTCTGCAAGTTAATTATTTATACCTCATTTCAGTAAAGCATTACATAAGCATAGTTTGATGCAGGCCTGTTCAAATCAGGTCAGTGAAGTCAAAAGAGCAGCTATTAGCAGGGGAGCAGTGTCATCCTAGAAATGACTGATAGTCCACTGACTGTCTGCAGAACTTTGCTCATACCTGCCCTCAGTGACCTTAGATGAGCAACTCATGATGATGGGTGTCTTTGACAAGAGCTTTTCAGTGCAAAAGATGTTTCTCTTAGCATCATCTCTCAATGAGGCCCCTACCCTGCCAGGAGCTGCAAATACCCCTCAAACAGAGATTATACACGGCCTAAAGAACAGCCACTGTTAAGGGCTTTAAAAAAAGCAATAACAAGACCCACAGCTTGTGCAAAGGAAGAAATGTTCTAGCATGAGGAGAGCATAGACAGCATGCACTCAAAATTAAGGACAGGAAGAAACAAAAATAATTGGATTGACATATATCAGAATGCCCAGTGGAGGGTTGTATCCTTCTCTTGTATGTCTTTTTCTGTTAAAAATACATTTTTATGACAAGCATCTGGGGTTTTAAATGAGCTACCATGTGCAGCAGTGTGTTTTAGACAAGAGAGAATTAATAGAATTCAGGGATGGTTGGCCTCACTGAACTCGGAAGGGAAAATTCAGTTCATTGGGCAGATCACTGCATTGTTTTTCTGAAGAGGACACCTAGTGGGAGAAGTAGCTGATGTTGGCATAACTGAATAAGATCCTCAGAAAACCTAACAGATTATGCTTAGTTACTAAAATGATTCCTCATCTTCTTTCTCTGTACTAGAAGTGAAACAATAGAAGTACCTCTTAGATGAAAACAAGAGGTGTCTCTCTGGAGTGAGCCTCAAATTTTTCATCTCTACCACAAGGAAACAGAAAAATTCCATAATCAGAAAAATCAGGACAGCAAATTAAGATCAAGAACTTCATTAGCCTCAGAATCTTCTTCAAGACTGCTTGGGAGCCATTTCGCAAGGGCAGCTTGAAGAAATGCAGAGGAATCAAGGATTTTTTGGGTGCATTTCATACCCAGACATGACAGTGCTTAGTAAATTAGGCAATCTCAAAATACTGAGAAGTAGAGAGTAGGAATATGCTGAGATGGGCAGTAGTGGTTCCTGATGGTGCAGACTGGTATGGTCTCCATAAAGTGGATTAGTGCATTACATTCAGTTCCAGTTTTTATAGATATCCACGACATGGAAGAACCTTTCTACTCATTTCCTTTAGAGAGGAACAAGTGAAGTTCTCTTGGATGCCAAAAGCCTGGCCTGCCAGGCTGCTACCTGTTTCAGTGTAGTGCCACCACATTGGCTCTTTTATCTCCAGAAGTGCTTCATAGTGAGGCAGATTTACAGGTGTGGAACACTATGGCCTGACTCTGACCAAGTTACTTCAACAGTTAGCTTAAGTTAGCTTACTTCATTAATTAAAGTGAGACTGGAACAATGCTTCCAAAACTGTAAGGGTAAGAATACAGCCTTATGTTTAGATGTTGATCACTTAACTGATAACACACAATCTTTTTTTTGTAGTTTCTCACCCAAAGAACAACTATTCCTCAAGAACACCATGTAGTTTAATGCTGTCTGCAATGACCTCGCATGCAACAACTGGCAAGCAAAATACACACACCCGAAAGTCCTCTAGTAATGCCAAGAACTCTGATAATAAAACAGCCAGCAGTAAAGTACAAAATCATCTTTCTTCCAATCCTACAGAATCTTCTTCTCAAGGAGTCCCAACAAATAAGCAGGTAAGATGTCAGTCAGTTGTGAACTAAACTAAATTACTTCAGAACTTTCAGAAAAATATGTAGCATTGAAAGTTTTTAATACAAAATCAAATACTGGTTTCTGCTCTATATTAATAATTTTTGAAGATACATAAGCATATATTTTCCAGATTCATTTTCAAGTTAGTGTGAACATACAAAGTAGAAATACCAGAAATACCACATGAGTAAAGACAGCTGTCTGTTTAGAAGTGACTAGTGGCAGTAATAGAGTGAAAAAGAAAAACCCTCCATTACAGGTAAATGTGGAGAAATATTTAGTCCTTGACAAATGGTCAGTTGATGTGCTGTTGAAGCACAGTTATTAGGTACACTTTGAAAGCAGAATCCTGCCAGGTTTAAAAGCACATTATTTCAGAAGCTCTATAATACAGGTTATAGCACTGTGCTATATTAGTAGCATTATAGTATATATATATAATTCATATATGAATTACATTTTGTTGTAATAGTACCTTAGAATGTCCCTGTACAATTGTTCTTAGGTAAAGCTGCCACTGAAGTTGGTCTGAATTTTGTCCCAGTAGGGGTTTTAGGCTGAAGTAGATGCCTGAGGAGAAATGTAAGAGCAGTGCATAATGTTAGTGCATGTATGGAATCACCTGTCCTGTCAGGCCTGCAAATAAAAGTAATTCAGCCACTTCCCACTAAGAATCAAAGCATCCTCTGAGCAAGATACCACAATGGACATGTCTTCCACAATGAGGATTCTTCACTTGACTTTCATTTATGTGTGAATGTTCTTCCTGCAGTCCTACTGTAGTACTTGCATAGCACTTTACTAGGAAAGCAATATTCATCATTTGGGAAAAAATCAGTCAGTATCAAGTTCTTCAGTACTTCTTAACTGCTGAGAGAATCACAGAGTATCCTGAGTCAAAAGGGATACAAAAGCGCTGAGTCCCACTCCTGGCCCTGCACAAGACGCCCCAAGAGTCACACCATGTGCCTGAGAGCATTGTCCAGACACTTCTTGAGCTCTGTCAGGGCTGATACTATGACCACTTCCCTGGGGAGCCTGTTCCAGTGCCCAGCCGCCCTCTGGGAAAGAACTTCTCCCTGATATCCAACCTAAACCTCCCCTGACACAACTTCAGGTCATTCCCTTGGGTCCTGTCACTGCTCACCACAGAGAAGAGATCAGTGCTGCCCCTCCTCTTCCCGTCACAGGGAAGTTGTAATTGCAATGGGGTCTCCCCTCAGTGTCCTCTTTCCAGGCTGAACAAACCAAGTGACCTCAGTCACTCCTCATATGGCTTCCTCTCAAGGTCCTTCACTATCTTCATGGCCCTGCTTTGGACACTCTCTAATAGTTTAATATCTTTCCTATACCATGGCACCCAAAACTGCCCCCAGCACTCGAGGTGAGGCTGTCCCAGTGCAGAGCAGAGCGGGACAATCCCCTCCCCTGCCTGGCTGGTGATGCTGTGCCTGATGACCCCCAGGACACGGGTGGCCCTCCTGCCTGCCAGGGCACTGCTGACTCATATTTAACTTCTATGGACCAGAACCTGCAGATCCCTTACCTCAAACAGCTGCTGTTGAGAGGTATAGAATTTCATCCCTTTTTCTGTATTCTCTTGACTCACGGCAGATTTTAATTTGTCAGCAGTAATGAAGCTGTCATCTGTATGTCCAGGCTACTCAGATGTAGTATGGTACTCATAGTTCTGGTTTTAGTTATTATAAGAGACTCTGGTAACAATCAAAACTTTTTAATGTTTTCCCTCTCCTGTAACACTGTTAATTGTGACTGCTGTGTTTCTTGGCCTGTTGGAAGGATTCAGACAACCTAACAGTTATCCAATTTCTTTCTGGGTAGAATGGGCCTTCTAGCCAGAGACGAAGATTCAACCCACAGCACCAAAACATGCGGCTCAGTGGATCTCATAAGTCACAAGGTGCCAGTAATGAGGCAGATCAAAATACAAAGAGTGGTTCCAGGTCTGAGCACAGAAGACAGCAGCATAACAGCTTTCGATCTAAAAACAAAGGAGCTATGAAAAATCAAGAGCAGTCTACAACTGCAAGGACCACAGAGAATCCGACGCATTCGGAGAAGTCCCGACGGAAGCATCACACACCGGACACCGCAGAGCACAGGCCTTTCCAAGGCAGGGTGTCACAATGCAATTTATGTCCTGCAAGGATGGAGGTCTCTGCTGATGCCACTGTTCTTTCAGTGCCAGCTGTGACTTTGGTGGCTTAAAATGTCACAGTGATGGCAGGCAGAGAAATTAATCTCTACATTTTAGTTCCTTGCTCGAAAAGCTTGTTGGTGAAGAAAATAAGTCAGAACATAGTCTTTTAAATCTTTGCTGCTTAAAACTTGTTGGTATCTTTATTACTTGCTAATTATCAAAATTAAACCATACTTTCAAGGCTTTCCCCAGTATGTTCACATTTATTTTGTCATGACTGTACGGAATCTTACCAAAGCAGCATTTACTTCTTAGAAAAATGAAATCTAGATTGGAAAGATAAATTGATAATTAAATTCATAATAGCAAAAACCCGTTGTAGATATGTGGTTATACCAGTCAACATTATTATTTCTTAGAACAGCCTGTGTTAGAAGGATCCCAGGAAGTCTGTATGCTGTGGTCTGCAAGGAAATCAAATAATCCTGTAGAATTTTTCAGCAAATCTCTATACACCTCTTTCTTTCTGTGCGTGAATACACGTACATGCATGCACACTGTATACACAGAGAGTATTGTTCTATACAAGAAGAGTTGACGAAGCAGTTCATTTGATTTTAGCTTACTATTCCATAATCTGAGATCTTTAAATTCAAGTATAAATTGTATTAATTGTATTACATATTGGTATTTTTCATGGACAAACTATTTTTATGAGGCTGAGGAAATATGCTCATTTAAGTTTGGAATGTATATAGTAATGGCTATTCAGATGCACAGCCCTGTTCTCCATCCTTATCAGCCACTTTTCTATGACTAGTTGGATTTATTTTTTGCATATGAAAAGTTGCAGGTCTTCTAGACTTGAATTCAAATTATTTTTCTATATTTTTGCTGTAGGAACCATCTGTCCGTAACGAGAGCTATGACTAATAAATTACTTAGTCTTTATGTTCTGAGTCTGTATTTCAGAAAACCTGTTTCTTCCAAATAATTAAAATCTTCTTTCTGAAATACTCTGGTGTTTGCTGCTTTGCAGTGCCTAACCTTGTGCTCTTAGCCAAATTTTATTTGTTTAGTTGAACTGGTACCAGTGGGAGGCTTTCAGCTCAGTTTGGACTGGACTAGGCTTTTGCTTCTAGCTCGATTCTAATGCCACAGCATACAAAACAACCTTGCCATGAGAGCCACCTCCATCCTGAACACATTTTAAAGTAAATTACTGTTTAACATAGTAACGTGTCAGAATCCAGAGCTGGCATCAAGTGACCTATTGGCCGAAGTGTCAGAATCAGAAAGGTGTAAAAGGTCAGTAGGATTGACCTCCCCTCGGGGTCAGTAAGAGCAGGAGGACACTTGAGCAGCTTTAAAAGTTTACACCTAGGTGATTGTTTGCTATTGCTTTTTACCAGTTTCCTCTGCCTAATTTCTGTTCGTTGACTGCACACTTCCTTTGTACTGACAGGATTACTGTCCTCTGGGGCCCTTGAAAAATAATCTCCATGGGAACAGCAAGGTGCATTCCTTAATTTTTATTTCTTTTGATATACATATACAGTGTCCCACATGTGAATATTGGTAAAACCTGATTTTAAAAGGCAAGTAACTCATCTTCATGTGGAAGAGTGGTGAAAGAAAAATAAACGTGTAGGTAGACATTGGCTTTCTTAGCATTGCAAGCACTGCTATTCTCCTAGTTAATCACTTATCACACTTTTAAGCTGAATGTTTTGGAGTAAATGGAAATGAAATTCCAGAATCTCTGTTGTGCATCCCCATCAGATAGGTAGCTTTCCAAAATTCATCTGCTGTCTTACAGTTTCACTGTAACCTCACTCTAAGAGATGTAATTACAAATTCCATGCAGATATTTCACAGGAATTTCTTATATTATCCATATATAAGTTGTGAAATGTGTCTCTTCTTGTAATCCTTCCTAAAAAAAACCTAACTTATCTGTAAGGACATTATTCCTTCCTTATAGCTTCTACACTTGACTATTGATTATTGCATTATTGAAAGTTACTTTATTCCTTAAGTCAGTTTCTCACAAGCCACCTTCTGCAGATAAATAAATAAAATCTGTAACGTTAAGTCATGACTCAGCACAACAGGACCACCTTGTGCTCTTCAGCAGCAGCCAAGCTTTGGTGTACTGGAGGCTCAGTATGTGACAGATCCAGGACTAACAGGTGAGAGATGGCATTTCTCTTTTCTCTTGTGTTGCAAAGCCATCTTCCTTGTTAAAGAGCTGTGCATGGGTTTGGTTAGGCTGGGGAGTGGGCTGGTTGTGGGAATGCTGCAGTTTTAGCACACCAAGTTTTGTCTAGCATCTGTACTGGTTTGGGAAGGTTATTCCAATACACATTTTAACCACATTATGTGGCTGTGCTCTGAAACTGTGTCAGAATCTTCATCTTTCATTTCATGTGTCTGTATGCTTGGAATTACATCTGCCACTTTCTAGGAGTGTTTTACCGTTCATGGTAGTTACAAGTAGCCAAATGCTCCTGGGCCCATCTTCAACAGAACTCTGTTTTATATTCTCCTTACAGAGACAACTACATGCAATTCTCCTTTTAACGAGAGGGACTTGCAGAGGGGCAGTGAGGGAATTTATGGCAGGGCAAGGCCTCCCTTCCAGGCCAGTCCTCTTTTTATAGAAGTCCCCTCCATTAGCAAAGCAAAGACAGCTGTTTAGCCTCCCTCAAACACAAACATGGAATTCCCACTGCACTTTGTGCTCTTCCAGCAGTGGAAAAACACATTAAAGGGGCAGTATTTTAAAGCAGATTGAATCTGTTTATCTTTTGTGTAAGATTAAATTCAGAGTAAGGGCAGAACCCAGCAAAATAAAGATCCAAATACACAGTTAGAAAACTAAAAAGCGAAGGTAACTTTATACAAGTCAAGCTTTTTGGAAAACTTACATTGGTTAACCGTGTTTGGGGAAAAAAAAAAAGATAAAAACCCCAACACTTAATGTGCTTGAAAATGTCACCTTGAAAGAAAAATTAATGATTCTGGATTTGGAGTAACTTGCTGAACATGTTTTTTTCTGAACATGATCTCTGCTATAATGATTTATAATTTTACAAAGAGTCAAAGTAAACCATTGTCACACCACTTGACAGTGCATCTGGTTCCAGTCATCAAGAAGGTTAATGCTATCCATCTATCATAAAACTGGTCAGTATCACTCTTAGCAGTTAATAGAAACTGAACAAGTTTCTGTGAGATAAAAAACATGCTGGAAGTGCCTACTTAGATAAGTTAAAAGACCATGTTTGCACCCCATCCAATTAAAAATAAGTAAAATCAAGCCTTCTTTCTTTACCTCTTCACCCCAGCTACTTTCTCATTTCATCTGCTGAAATTCAAGGGGGTTGTTTTTTATTCTTTTAACTACATGCTGGTCTGTCCAGGACAAAGAGAAGACTCATTAATGCTGCCGTAATGCAAACAACACGAATGCTGCTCAAAAAATGCTGTGCTACAAAATAATTAAGTAAAGACTGAGGTAGTACAAACTCATAATGTCCTGAAGGGTTATTCTCAAAGCTTTTCCTCGTATGTCTTTTCTCGTCTAAATTATATTCTCTGATTCTATGTTTATAGAAGCTTTCTAAATTCAAAAGTTGAAAGAAATCAGCCTTAGAAAGCATTGTAAAAAGATTTTAAGGTGCATGGTAAAGTGCTCAGCTGTTGAATAAACAGTGAAGCAGAACTCACACAGAAGATAAGTATTAAAAACTGCTTTTCAGTCAGATTATTATGAAAAACAAATTTCACAAACTTACTCTCAATAATGAATTGCTTGTTCAAAGAATAGGAGATTACATTATGTTAGTATCTTTCCATAATTTCTGCTTTGTCCTTTGTTCAGTGAAACTTTTTTTGTTGAGATAGGAAGAGCCTTGGGATTGTTGATCTTCAGGTTTATTTTTCGAGAAAAAATACTAGCTTAAATACTCTAAAGGTCAGCTGGTCTTCCTTACACACACCAATAGCAGAAATTATAGTCCTCTACACCTTTGTAGTGCCTACTGCTCATGGCAAAATGTCTCCTTAAAAGTATGTTAGTACATGAAAAACTGGGTTTTTTCACATGTGCAAATTACATTTCAAGTCCTTACAGTTGGGAGAAAAGCCTGAAAATGTGATGGCTTTAAATGATCTAGCAAATAAAACATTTAAAGAACCCTTCTGTAATTCTAATAGTCTCAGGAATTTTAAGAACTTGCATTTTGGCAAAGTTCTCAGTGTTTAGAAGCAGCTGTATTTACTGTGCTGGAGAAGCAAAAGCAGCCACAAAAGCAGCAAAAAACCCCAGAACAAAACTGTAAGCAAGGGTACAAAACAAAGCCAGGTTTTGTACACTGATTTAAACAACTAAAAGGGCTCTTAAAAATCAATGATCCAAACTTGCCTTTCTTCTGCTTATAGAAGCATACAGTAGCTCTTTGTTCAGTATCATTACTCAGCATTTGCCCTGGTACAAGAATGTCTCCTCCAGCCTGCACGGCAGGAAGAAGGGAGACTTCTCCTTCCAACCACAGCACTCCAACCTCAACCTCTGTGCTTTGCTGCCTGCAAGTTGAGGTTGTCCCCTCCTGATCTGAAAGGACCTGCAGAAGGACACGGAAAGCCAGGTGTAACTCAGACCCTGCAGCCCCAGAAAAGCCACCCCCCAGCGGTGTGACACAAAATGCCAAGGCTGCACCAGCCTCGCCCCGGTGGCAGATCACACCGTGGTACTGTGTGTGTCTCTAGGTGTGTGTCTCTGGAAAAGCAGCCTTGTTCCTCACAAAGCACACTTCTTCCCTTTATGTATTTCTGAATTTTCTCTCTGTGTACAAGCACAGGTGATCCCTTTCATTGCTGCTAGTAACAAAAATGGTGATTTACCCTCACCAGAAGTGACAGTTCGTGCATTCAACTTCTGGTGTCTCTGCAGCACTCAGTATGTTGCACACTTGTATCTAATAAAAGTGACTTATTTTTATGTATTTTTCCCCCACCTTAAAGGTACAAATTGAGGTTCACTGCAGTTAATGTTAACTGTAGTTAAAGCTGATGAAGAGGTCTTTTATGCTGTGCAAGTACTCACTTCAAGGTACACCCCAACAGAAATACAAATGGGATTTACTGGAATGTTAAACTGCATGTGCTCTGTGCTTAAGTGATTTTTTTAATCCGTTTTTCTTCCTCCCTTCCCAACATCAAAAAAATATCTAGAAATAAAGCAGAAAACACACTTCAGTGCTCACTTAAAACAATTTCTTTCTGTGCTTTTCATTATCATTTTAATCACAATTTTCTACCTAATCTTTGAATAAAGGATCACGAGATGATGACTTCTTTGACCATATAATGTAGAGCTGACCAGTCTATCAGACTGAGTCAAACATTATCCATCCACTTTATCATTCTTAAGCATAATACTTCCTGCTAATACAGCTGGATCTTTCTTGTTTAGTACTGTAGAAGTAGTAGCTATTTCAACAGCAGCACTGTCCTGTTCACTTGTTTTACTGGATGCAGAAGGTGGCTGAGATGGTGTCACAAGAAAAAGCGGAGTCCTTCTCAGCTTCACTACACGGTTGTTCACAGGCTTCTTACTCCCTGCAGCTTGGAATGTCATTTGGCTCAGTGTCCCATTGCCAGCACTCTGCCTTCCACAGGCAGCCTGGGAATTGCTGGGCACTGATGTGCATGTTGTGGATGTGGTTTCAGAAGCTGCTTTGTGCAGCATCAAACTTTCACTATGGGGTCGTTTAAGAATTGCTGCAGAATACGAAGCATTGCAAGCAGCTCCCTTTAATGAAGATGAATTCTTGACTTTTATGTGGGTACTTGTTGAAGGACCTGAGAATCTAATTGGCTTGGGACCCACTTTACATGGTAAACAGCCTTTCTCTTCGCTATAGTCAATTAATCGTCTGTAAAACAAACAACTTCAATTAAAAAAATGAACTATATACATGAATCGTTATTTTTATAACATTACTATACAGAGCATCTGCAACAGCCTTTCACAAATAGGTTTAAATGATACTGTAACAAGCATAAATTATGGTTCCCAACAGTTCATCACTACAGTCAGGGTTGCCTTTCTGTGAACAGAACCATCAATCTCTTCTGCCTCTCTAAGATGACACATTAAAAACTGTAGCAGCGAAGTGGCTGTAGGCTGGCTCAGGTAGCTGTGCAGTGGCACCTGCAAAAGGCTGCTTTTAGGCAATGTGTTGAGAATGGAGGTGTAATCAAAAATATCGCCATAAAACTGCAGAGAGGAAGTTCTAGAAATTCCTTCTAAAAAGAAGACACAGCAGTGAAAATCAGTTAACCTTTTAAAGTTTTCACTTAAATTTCTGGCTTAGCAGTCCACTTAACGAATACTGCTCTCGTAGTTTTTGAAGTTACTCCATGACAGGCTGCTGAGAAATCTCAGCAGCCTAAAAAGAATGTAATTTGTTTCTAGCGAGTTCAGTTGTGCAATTAAGCTCAGATATTTTATTAAAATGTAAATTAAAAAACCAGAAAGCTCAACATGCATAGATATTTAAGGAACCTGAAATTATAGAGGGGAAAAAAAAAGACTGCACTGTATTTGTGCTTAAATTTAAGCCATCTGTGCAAATCAGCCTACCTTTTATAAACTGGAGGCATATGATGCAAACTGCCTCTCAGAGGGCGTTCTTCCAGAGTCCAACATTCAATCAGCTCCTGAGGCACCCTCCAGTAGCTGACACCTGCATTTCAAAGCAGCATTGTATTGATGAGCTGAGAGAACACAGCCATGCATGTTTACACCTGCCTAAATACATGAATACATGTATTTTATTATGAAGAGTTTCAGCTCTGAACCTGCTGACATGAGCACTGCTTACAGCCAGCACGCTGCTTCATTCATGTCAACTCCTGTTCCCTCTCTGAACATCCCATAAAACATTCCCCCCCCCAAACAGCCATTACTATTTTACAATGTTATGAATGAAAGCTTATGCAGAGTTTTTATTATACTTAATTGGCAAATATTTTTCTTATTTTTATGTTAAAAAGTAGTAATACTGAAATAAAAAATTATTACCTCTCCCTTCCCAGGCATCAAAAGCATCCATCATCTTTTTCAGCTCAGCTACTGAGTAATAGCTCCAAATGTACTGGATGTTATTTCCAGCTTCTCTAGAAATATTATTTTAAAGGTAACAGTTATGTGATTAGTTAGTTAAGTCCTTAAAAATGTACCACTGGTGAAATATATCATTCTTTTTACCAAATCCTAACTATAAGGACTTAGCAGTAAATGTTTTATAAAGCAGAAAGGAAAATGTTACTCTGATTTTGTTTTTATTCAAATAACAAGTTGTAATCCTCCTGTGAATGCCTATTGCTAAAAATGGATATTCATGAAAGAATAGATGCTCACAGAAGAATAATTACAGAATTCATTATGTAAAACCTATTTTTCTAGAATACACAGTAGGAGAACCGATACCTGATATATTATGTTTCCAAATACTCTTGGAATAAATATTCATGTTCCCAGCCTAAATTTAGGAAGATATGCATCCTAATTATAAAGATGGTGAACTATCAAGAGCTTTATCCTTATTAAAAGATGCACAGTGAAGTTCACTTCTGACACTGCACTGTGAGAGTGACAAAGAGAAAGACCAGCTGCTTCCAGTTTTATGTACAGGTCTACCAATAACTTCCAATTACTGCCATGTAAGTACATTAACAGTGCAGTACAGCTGTACACGTTCTTTAAAGAATTAAAACCATTTCCTTTCATCTTTGCTTCTCAGTGTTCACCTATCTTAGAAGACAGCACAAAAGAACTGCATTAATCATAACCAACTTTGCAAATATTTCTGGGGGTTTTTCTGCAAGGGGATTTATTCACTGTACTTAGTGTAAATATTAGAAAGTAATTTTTATTTGTTGAGACATTTTTAAAATAATAAGTCAAACAGAGTAAGAACTTACAATAACTGCATGCTCACTACCTTGTGTGTACTCTCTCAAATTCTTAACCTCCAGGCTGTTTTTATCTTATTTGTTTAATGTGACCATTCTATTATCCAGCTGCTTTGGGAGCTGGCAAGATTCCTTCCACAGATTTATAGTACAATAATGCTGCATTATGCTACATATGATAATAATTAGGCATAATTATGTGTTTATTCTCACTTCACAGTGCTTTCATGTTTGACAGTCACCTTACCTTTTGTACATGCTTTTACTATGAATTTTCATTCCTAGTGCCTTATCAATTGCATCGGTCCCATCAGCTCTTGTGGCATACACACCAATAATTTTACTTTCACAGCTTGCTCCAGAAGTGTTGAGATAGTGCAGGACCCAAACTGTAGGCTTGGTACAAACTAAATTGTAAGAATCACAGAAATCCAACAAAGCCTGGAAAAACATAAAACATATGGAATATTAATAAGAATGCAGTATATTTAGTTGAGTAAGCATTCGTATTTAAGTTTTCTTAACTGTACCAGTGAGCTCTTTTAAGTAAATCAAGGAGGTAGTTTTTCTAGAATGTCTGCAGTTATTTCTTATCTGATGTTACCAGAGAATGTTGTGAGGTTCACAAAAAGGCAACAGAAATAGTTAAAGGCAAGGCAACTCCTTAACATGCAGAGAAACTGAAAGGCCTGGAATTGTTTTACACCTTTCAAAAGGAAATGAGTAAGGGAAATGTGAAATACAGAGAAAAATAACTTGCTAAGAGAACACAGATGACTGTCAGGAATAACCTGGTAAGATGAGTTAATTTCCTACCAGTTAATTAGAATTAGCTTTTAAGTTACAATACTCTAAAACCTTAGGATTTTAAATAAGACACTAATTTTCTTTTCTCCTTTCTCATTCTAAAAAAAATGTCCAAGTACATTTTGTCTTACAAGATTTAGGATGAATTTGTAAAACTGAAAAAGAAACCCCAACCCAAACACCTTGAAGGGATCAAATCTAATTTCAAGTAAAATTTGAAGCCAGATAGGAAACTAAATGTCCTTCCTACTACACAAGTTCCACAGCAGATTTGCATGTACAACACTCACATTTAAACTGTTGCTGTTTTGCAATGATGGTAAAAGCTGGTGTCCTAAACTATACTGACTGCATTATCAACTCTAGGATTTCTTAACCTAAAACTCTGAATTTACTCACGATTTAGTGGGGTCACTAAGAAGTGCTAACTTGGACATTCTATAGCTTTAGTGTTTGGTGCTAATGAATGGCACGGGTTAGAGAGTTCAGCATCAAAAATGTTAAGAAATGCCAAGACCTTTTTAAGTTCTATGTTGGACCTTGAAGAATATGTCTCCATTTCATTGGCCAAATGATCAGACAGATTGTATGGATAAGGGATTCCAAAATAATCTGCTTCCTCCTGCAGTGCAGTTCGAACTTGTTCATCTCCAGGAATCCGAACTTCTCCATGAAGATAATCCAAAAGATATTTAAAGAGGTTTCCATCTCGATCAATTAGACATGCTCCTGAAAACATAAAATATTGTTTCCAGCAAGTGAAAACAAACACAGCATATTCTACCAAATCATCAAATAGAACCTTTTGTATAAAACTTCTCTACTGGTTTTACTTAGTAGCAATATACTGTCTTTACTCTTTTAAAATTATTTATTGTTTCTCTGGAATATTTGTTATTTGAAGATAAAATTCTTAGTGCAGTAAACATTTCTTTGGAATTTCAGTGAAATCACTGATCTGCATGGGACCATAGCAACATACAACCTCAGCTGTGCTGCACTCTGCTTAAAATGCTAAAATCTAATTCTAGACGCATTTCTAATTCTAACTGCAGGTGCATCTTTACTCACTATTGCAGGGATCTTTTCAATTTTGCTTCTAGACCATTTAAAAGAGTTAAAATTAGCATCAGTTCCAGTACAAACCTTCCCTGAATATTGCTCAATTTTTACTGTATTTGTTCCTGTTTGTCTCCTTTGCCTGAAGGGCTCAAGGACCCTAAGAAAACCAACCAAACCATACATTTGTATGGTCTGTAAAACAGGCTGTTCACTGCAACTGTGAAAGAAGGTAGCAAAGTCCTGCTATGTTATGCAAAGTCCTTATGTTAAACATTTCAGGTATTTTAAACAGTCTAATGTGTGCAACAAGGAATTACTATTCTTCATCCATCATCTCTTTTAACTGGACCTGCTCTGGCAGGATTTCTAAGTCAAAAACAAGTGTGAAATTTGACCCATGAATAGTTTTATTCAAACTTCCATATCAAGCCATGGTGGTGAAAAATGCAATCTTTACTGGGTAATGAAGTATTCTGAAACAAAGATTAGACCCAAATCTCCTTATGTAATGAAAAGAGGGAATGAGATGCCTCTGGATAATAACAGGGGTTCACAAACAGGATCAAAGATAAATGCCACATACTCTGCCAACTTCAATTTTATCTATTTTCATATTCTTACTGAAGAAGTACATTCCAAAGCCACAGTTTGGACTGGGACAAGGCAGGGGTAAGCACTGTACAAATGTGTGTGTTTGCAAGCATGAGTAGCTTTGTGGAATTCAGATGAACTACCTGTACGTATAAAGTCATGCATGCAGAATTGTTTTACGTCCTGGAATTAGAAGCCAACTGATGCTCAGCAGACTGGGAAAAGAGATATACTATAAAATGCATAAATATATATAAAAGCATGTATTTGCCAAAGAGTTCCGTGATCAGAACGTGTTATTTACAGCTTCAACATATTTACCCGACTCATCCACCTTTAGGGGAAAGCGTCCACTGAACATGGCAGCCAGCATGGAATCCTTAAAGCGGCACAGAGACTCGCGCCTGGCTGTGTATAAACAGCCTCGCACATTCAGTCGTAGAATATCCTGGACATCTTCGACCTTGCCCTCTTCCATTGCATTTGCCAATGATGATGTTCATTACGAGCTATTTGAACCTAAACCAGATACAAACAGAAGTCAAACTAATGCCAGCTACAGATTTAACATATCACATACAAGACCTAAGCAATATCTCTGCTCCTGCATGCCTGTAACACGATACCACTTTGAAAACAGTTCTGGAGACCCAGTAGTGCAGATAGCCAAATATTCTGCACCTTTACTGTAAAAAACTATGGCGTTTTACTTTGCTAGGAAACACAAAGCTTACTCTTTCGAGACAAACGGGCAAGCAGAGTTATGCGGCCAGGATGTGCGACCGGAGGTCTGGAAGGACATCCTGGGAAATCCTGAGTACAGTTCACAGCACTAAAAATGCAGCTATTTTTGTACCAATGACAACGTGGCTTTTTAAAAACCGATCTTTAATTAGGGCTGTTTAACTTCCGGGGCCGCTCCCTCGCTCCCTCCCTCGGGGCGCTGCTCCGCCAAGCGCGGTCAGCGCAGCGCGCCCCCCCTCCGGCGCAGCCGGGGCAGCGCTCAGGGCCCGGCAGG
>VWZW01000129.1:176297-196525 GCA_013397115.1 Edolisoma coerulescens | reverse complement strand
AGCATTCAATCACTAATGTTCTGAATTACTAAGACTGTCAAAAAGCTGCATTAGTAGCAGCAGGTTTTATGTTAGCAATTTTGGTAAGCATTGCTAAATAGAATCTTAAAGATGGCAGCACACTGAACAGTTCCAGTTCCTAAAAAAAATCCTGTAAAAAAAACCCCTTGCAATGCTGAAGGAAAGAAAGTATTTTCCAGCTTCTCTGTCAATACACAGGCCTTCCCTTTCCCTGAACACTGAAACAAATTACATTCTGTAGAAGTTAAAACTAACAAAACTACAAATCACTCTTTCAAAGACTCTATGCTTGTTTGTGTCGAAGATGATTTACATGGCTATATTTAGTGAGATGGAACTTAATTCAAAAGGATTTATCACAAGCTGTGCTTGGCTCAGAAGTTATTATTTGGCCAAGGTTGGGAGAAAAAACATGCATTTCTCCTTAATAATTTTTAAACAGTTAAATAACTTTTCCCTTTCTCCATGCTGTCCTCCTTTCTCAAGTTCATCAGGGGTCAAAACCCTAACTCCACACCATGCAGTGAACGCTTTCCCCAACTTCCACCACGCTCTTTCTTCCTACTACAGCAATGCTGCATTCCTTTCTAGCCATTCAATCCCTGCTCGTGCCTCCCTAGAACTGCACCATTTGCATGAAACTGGCAGGATGTGACTGCAGTTATGCCTGTGGATGGGCAGTGTGAGCATAAAGGGGTCTTCCACACTCAAAGCGGTGCAAGAGAAAAGTTAGAAAAGGTTCATCTCCTGACAGTCTCAACAGAAATACAGTAAAAAAGTCACCTCCTTCTGGAAGCCGGTGCAAGTCATGTGAACAACTCCCGAGCTGAGCAAGCACGTAACATCTGCAGAAACAAGGAACGTTTGACAGACATTGTTACCTTATCACCAGCTTATGCTTTTTAAATAGTGCTATCTGGAAAGACAAACCTCGAGCACCCCTTTCCTTCAGCAGACCATTGACAAACCTTCTTTAAAAAGTAGTTAACTGTCCGTCTGTAAAACTTAAGCTCGAGTGCTACCCAGATGCTGTGCTTTGGGCCTCAGCTCAAAGCCATTTCATTCCCAGGCTATGTTACAGAAGCCCCAAAACCCAAAACCCAGCCGGCCTGTCAGGTATGCTTCACAAGAGTAAATACCTTGTCAGGACAGGTAACCAGCTTTGAGAAGGTTTGTGGGGTTTTTTGGTTTGGTTTTTGTGTGACAAACAACCAACAAGAAAGAGAACCACCAAGTGGCATTTGACCTCAGCTCAAGCTTGTCACTATTCAAATGAAAAGCAGTGAAATACCTACCAAAATTATAGGTGCTTGGATTGAAAAACTGTTCAGGTGGTGGATAAGAAGGAGGAACCCCCCGACTTAGACTACGCTCGTGTACCAGAATATCCAAAATGAGGTTTGGAGAAGTCATGCTTATTACAGGATCCAGTGACCACAGTGCAAAATAGGGACAATCATGAAGGAATTCTTCTGGCCTTAAAGAAAACAAGTGCATAAGCTCAACAGCAACTTTCAAATCAATCCTTTGCAGGGATATTGGAAGCAACTTGATTAAAACCTACCTCAGTGAGTCTGGCATTTGAGCATGATACCAGCGATTGATGTCAAACACACCCAAGTAAGTAGATGGTTTTCCCTGACCGTAGGTATTGACTTGCCAACTGAAGATTGATACACTGGTGTCAGGAGAGATTACTGTCAAAGACAAGACATTGTTTCTTGTTGTAGAAAATATGAGATCTGCTGTTCTTAAAACATCACTTTCTATTTTGGTTTAATTCTGTTATTTCACTCATGAAACACAACACTTTATTAAAAATGATTAAAACAATATACAGAATAGCAAACATCCACATGATAGGTTTTAGTCATACTGCCCCTTTTTCTTGTCCACATTGTATCCTTTCTAAGCCAAACCAAACACACCATTCTTAGCTAATCAAGTTGCTCATCCAGATCATCAAAAAAAGATAACAAACAGACCTGGCTCCAATACTGAGCCCTAGGGAACACCACTAGTGACCAGGTGCTAAATGGATGCAGCCATGTTTGATCAGGAAAAAAATAAATCAGGTAACAGTCCTAAGCAATGGACAGAATGATCTTACTGTTCAATGAAGACACCTGGCAGAACAAACTGACTGACCAGCATTATACAGATGACCCCATACACTGCTCAAGCATCCCAGCAAACATAAAATAAAACTTACTTTTTCCCTTAAAGAATGATGTTCAGAGGGATAAAAAAGTCCCACATACCTTAAGCAAGCAATTCTTCTTTTTAAATAAGCCCAACAAGGTCAGTTAGATGAATATTTAAGACCGTGAGTATAGAACAGCATTCATTGCTTAGATTCCCAAACCATGTAGTTTACAATAACCAAACAGGGACATCAGAACAAACCTTCATTAACGCTATCCCCTCTGTCAGCATGGTTGCGAAATTTTTCTATGGTCTGAAAGTTGAGGAATTTAGTATTGCTGGTCTGCCCTCTCAAGGGAAAGATTCCACCAGTGAGGTCTAAACTGTACCTTTCATCACAGTATTCCAAACCCTGGGTGGGAAAAAAAAAAATTAAAAAATAAGGTAATTTTCATCACATCTACTATGAAAGAATTATATACCTAATATAACATGCATATTGTACTGTTTATTTCCAATGAACTTATTTCTGATAGCAGATAAAAACTACATCTGACATTCAAAAGAATTACGGCTGAAAAGGCTTTGCACATTTTCAAAAACTAGCAACTCCTTAGCAAAACTTCGCTCTGAGGCATGCACAGCCCATGCTCTCTTACTCAAGAATTTTGGAAATAACAGATATATGCAGGGTAGACGTGAAAAATCCAAACCATCTCCTTGAAAAACTAACATGAAGCCTAAGCAAAGAACCTCATCTTCACTGTAGTATAACTAATAACTAAAACCAGTTTTAAAAGAGATGATGTCCTGAACAAGTTCACCGTTCCAAAGGACAGTTCGACAAGATAAAGCATGAAAATTCCATAAACATGTCCACCATTAATTTAAATGACTACAAATTTCAGCTTTCATTCATAGATGACGAGCTGCTCCCACACAAAGTTGGTGTGGAGGGGAAGGAGAAAACAATACCAAAGAGTTCCTGCTGAAGACAATAGTTCCTGCTTCCTAACCAAAGCCGCCTATCTTAAATTTTCCACGCTGGGGCAAGCAAATCTAAGTTAAGGAACCCTAGTGCACAGGAGATATTAAGTAATGATGTTTCAGACCAGTTAAACGGGACAGTTTTCAAAGGAGTTGAACTGGTCAGACTCTGATATGAATGTAGAGACTGTACACAAGCCTTGGGTAGGACAAAGTTAAGGATATGCTCCATGACCATTAACTGATCCACAAGATACAACAGCTGCTGAGATGATATTAAAAAGGTCTTTGAAAGCCTAATTTCAGGGTATCTTTCAGTTTTCTTACTTGAGCAGATTTAAACCAGCCTTGAAGGCAACAGAGACACAAGTTTGACACGTTTATAAAAACACGGTGCCACGTGTTCCAAAAGTTCCATTTGTGACATTTACTGTGGTATCAAGTCAAAGATGCATGGTTTCATGGCCTCAAGTCTGACTCCTGGGACGTAAAGCACTGATGTAAGTAGACAAGTGTTTTAAGCGCCTGTGACTTCTACTCAGTGAACAAGGAGCAGCAGTAGATTAATTTTTCCTCATTTACTCAAGCTTGGCCTGACAAATGGGACAACTCTTAAATTTTATATCACTGAAGACCAACAAGAAGCTTGATTCAGTCATGTAGGCAGAGAGCCATCATGTCATACTGGCCAATCTGTGACCACAAGAAGTATTCTGAGACTTAAGTGTCTACTGGAGAGCACAGATCCTGTCCTGATGCATCCTTTGGGGAGGGATTAAGAATTGTTTTGGGAGAGGTTTTTGGCAGTAGATGCTATCAGATCTCAGCATGAAACTACATATGGTTTATCTGGAAGCCAGCTGAAGAACCTGTCTTTCCTCCTCAGAGGGTGCAGATGTTCAGCTCTCTTCAACAGCCTTCTAAGATTGGTTCCTGTTGCCATCTTTCAACACACTCATCATAGGGAAGCAGAAACAGCAGGGGAGTAAAGACCTCAGATGCAGGGAATGGTGCCTGACACCACAGATAAGCCTGTGAATGTACTACTGGTTGTATAGTCTGTAGAGGGTTCCAAATCTAACTACACCACAGGTTTTCCTGGTCACAAACACAGTAATATTTTTTAATCACTTTGTGTGCTTTTTTTTTTTAAAGAGTGTCAACTGGAATTTCTAGTAGATCACCTTTAAAGGCTGATGAAATATTTCAACCCTCTGAGGTATAAACTGAAATCTGTCACAACTTGTTCAGAAAAGTAAGACAACCAAGGCAAATAACCGCCAAATAGTTAAAGGTCCCACATTTAAACATCAAATTGTTCAGATGGAAAAAGTAGTAGCCACGAGAGAAAGAGAGACAATTGCTTTTTTCCCCAATGCAGCACACAGGAAAAAGTATTGTCTTTGTCACTGCTAAGACTGTAGCTAAAAATAACTTTTAAAAGAGGATAAAACAAAACAGAAATTCAAAAGCAAATCTTGAGAAGATTAAAGAAACCTTCTCCTATCAACCTGCCAAAGTTCTTAGAGCGCAAGATGCAGGAGTGAACTGCAATGAAAGCCCTTTAAAAAAAAAAACAACCCACACACAAAAAGCCCCCAAACAAACAGGGTGCTCTGTTCCTCCAGAGCACTGCATATTTTTGTCATTAAAAAACTGCACATGAAGATATGACAAGCATATTCAGACATGCTGAACCACTTGAAGGTATTTCTACTTCATCACCATGATAGAGGAAAGATTTTAAACAAACACCATCTTCTGCAAACACCTAACCTTTATCTGTTCAATAGAAACACTTCCAAATGAGGAAGGCACTTTCCTGTAGATAAAAGGAAAAAAGAGTAAAATTTAAACTCATTCAAAAAATTCAAAACTCGAAGTCCCTATAAAAAGTCTTTGAACCACAGTCCAAGGATTATCTCAATTTCATTTTGTACTACTGAGAACATACAAGAGCAAGTGCCAAGTAGGAGGAAACACTTACTCTGAATTAAGACTACCTTCCCATCAAAAAGATCTTGGTTCCGAGTTTCGTGCATACTGCTGAATGGAATTAAACATTATACAGGAGCCTCCCGTCTCTGATATCTGACACCTAATGATACCTCTTCTTTATTTTATCTATTCTATACCACAGCACCTCTGGAACCAGTTCTAAAAATTTACGGAGACTCTTCTGACCAAATCATACCACTGTACATTGAATTTACATCTTTTGCTGGCTTTAAGAGTACATTTCAGAAACAACCTAGCCAAAAAGTAAAAAAGAGTCATCCTTAAAACTATTGAGTCTCAGAATCAAGACTGAAGAGACATTGTAGGTATTTTTGTAGGTGTATTTGAAGTCAGGCTGACAGAGCCTAAAAGAAAAACAAGATTATAAAACAGAGATCAGAAATGTATAAAGACATATACATGACCATATTTTAAGAAAGGGAGACAGACTGAAGCTTCCTCAAATCCACAGTTTGGTAACACAAAGCTATTCAAAGCCCTGTCTTCTCTTCCAATATGCCATTCATGTGATGTTTAAATTGAGTAATTTCATTTGTAACAGCCATTTCCTCTTCAGGAATTGAATGTATAGGGGCTCTTTGCAGATGAATCTAGTTGGAACACACGACAATGCAGTACAAAATTGTATGGCTTCAGTAAGGACAGATTATGTCTGACCAATCTGGTCATGATCTGTGATGGAGTGACTGCAACAGCTGACAAGGAAGACTGATCGATGTCTCCTACCTAGACTTCTAAAAGGTCTTTGACACAATCCTACATGACATCACCATTTCTAAACTGAAGAGAGAGAGATCTGAAGGGTGGGCTATTCAGTGAATAAGGAATTGGTTGGACGGACCAAGCCAGAGAGTTGTGGGAAACAGCTCTATCTCGAGGCATAGGCAGATGTTGAGTGGTGTCCCTCAGAAATCTGTGTGGGCACCAGTGCACTGCAATATCTTCATCAATGACACAAACAGTGAGATCAAGTGCACCTTAAGCAAGTTTGCAGATGACACAAGGCTGAAAAGTGCAGTTGACTAAACAGAAGGCCGGGATGTCATCCAGAGGGACCTCGACAAGCCTGAGAGGTGGGCCCAAGGGAATCTCATGACATGAAGGTCCCTAAGTCCAAGTGCAAGGTGCTGCACCTGGAACGGGGCAATCCCAGACATGACTACAGACCGGGAGAAGTGACTGAGAGCAGCCCTGCCACAGACTTGAGGGTTCTGGTGGACAAGAAGCAATAGGCACTCACAGCCCAGAAGTCCAACCTCATCCTGGGAGACCTCAGTGCAGCCTTTCAGTACTTTCAGCCTTTCAGTAAAGGGAGCTTATACAAAAGAGGGAGACTGACATTTTACAAGGGCAGACAGTGATAGGACAAAGGAGAAGGTGTTTTCAACTAAAATAGGAGAGATTTAGATTAGAGGTTAGGAAGAAATTTTTTACTGTGAGGGTGGTGAGGATCTGGAGATCTGGCTGCCCAGAGATGTTATAGATGTCCCATCCCTGGAAGTGTTCAAGGCCAGGGTGGATGGGACCCTGAGCGAACTGTGTAGTGGGTGGCACCCATACCCATGGCACAGGGCTGGAATTAGATGATATTTAAGGTCTTCTAACCAAAACCATTCTATGATTCTATGACTTGTTTTGAAAAGTATGGACAAAAGAATGCCTAAGAAGACTCATGAAAAGGCTTTTTCTTTAGTCTCACTGATCTTTCATGGTAAATATTAACCTGGTCAACTTGAATGATACTCAGACAAAATTACTATTTTCATCTTCTCACATACAGGCCTGTCTTACCTCGTACATGACTTGTCCTGATGCCAGGCGTTTCCTGTCACCAAATGCCAACTGCAACAGATGTAAACTCACAACATCGCCTTCACTGAAAAAGGTATAAATGAGATTTGATTACAAAGCTGCTTTACAATCCTCATTATCATTTTATTAGATCTAGGCTGAAGCTTACTTAAGAGCATGCTCTTGCTGAAAAGAAAAACACTGCTTCCCAAAACCCGGTAATTAGTCACATTTAGCCACTAAAACAGAAAGGAGGAAATTTTGACACTTACAGCTTCAGCGTCAAATGCTAACTATATCATTGGAAAGCTTCAATATGCAGTATAGAGAAAAAAACTGCTGAATTGCTGGAAATAGCTCACAACAGTAAAGTATTCTCCAGGAAAACTGCTTTAAAGTCAAACTTAAGAAGACTGCCACTCTATGAACAGCTGGGCTGATTAAGTAGCTTGCTGATGATGTTTACTGTTCTGCATCTGCAGCCTAAACCACTTTAAATGGTATTGAATATCATGGTGGGAATACCAAACAAATCTTGAAGCAGTCATCAAGAAACAAGGGAAATCATTTAAGACTGCAAGCACAAAAATATAGCCACTGTTCCTTTGCCTTCTTTCACAAGGTAGGAATGAGTCGACCCCTCTTTACAAGTGTAAAATCCTGAAAAAACTGCACTGTAAGCTTAATACTTTTCATGTCCTGTACAGTTAAATAAACAAAATGAATACACAGATATCAACTGAACGGGAACAATTATTAAAAAAGAAGCTCCGTGACTGATGGCAAGATTTTATTCACCTTTGCTGTGTAGACTGAATAGCCCACAAGTAGCAACAATTGCGAGGATCATTCTCAGGCTCTTGAAAAGTAACTGCATAGACAGGAATCCTTCCTCCTTCAAGCTGAGAGTGGTGCCTGCAGATTTAAAAGAAAAAAATAATAAAGAAAAAAGGAGAGCCTGTTGGGTCTAGCTGTTCGCAGAAGAGTAGAAGCACCTTCTGGGAAAAAAGCACCTTGTACGTTTATCCTCAAAGTAGAGGAGGTCGTACTTCCATCTTAAACAACTGATGACTGACATGCCACTACTTCTTAAGTATTTGTCTTCCCAACTTCTGAACTTCAGCTGTACCTTCACAATCTTTTCTTGGCATCTATTATGCATCCACTGTCTATTTACACATCCATAATGCATCCATAAAACACATGTAGTTTCTGGTGAGGTGCTGTAGATTTCCTTAAGTATACCCTCTCTGTATGGGGTCATATATTTCAAGCTTTAAAATCACCTCTAAATTTTACTATTGCTTATAAATTTATGTATCCTTTATTCCGAACTCCAAGTCTTCCAAACAAATTTTCATTCGCATGCATCCTTGCCTGGGAATGAGTCAACCACCAATTTCCATCAAGGCTGAAATGTAGGAAAGAATATGCTTTCAGGCACAGACCAGCTACTGAATTATCATGTCTCACTAGTTTCATTGTGGACAATTAAAAAAATACTATCACCAAAGTCACATTATTTATACTGAAGCCTTTCACTGGATGCCCTAATTGCAGTAACTGGTTCTGAACCTTTCTAAAATCTTTCATGGAAACACACACATTGCCTGGTTTCACAAAATACTAATGGACAGAACAAATTTGACTTATAAAAATCAGTTTTATCACATCTCTACAGCATCAAATCCTGAAAAAAAAAATTGAGATCCCTGCACCTCCAAGCATGGCCAAGTGGACAGGACTACTTACTCCCTCTTCAAAGTTTTCATATTCCATAGTGACAAGTAGCCATCAGAAAAACCCACAACGAGCTGGTTGCTTCTGCTTATGTAGCACAGGGTTGACACTGCTGTTCCTGAAGGACTTCGTAATTGAAAACAGAGATGCCTCCCTTCTCTGGTCACAGCTTCTCTCCTTTGTGGAACTTCAGCAGGAATTCTAGTGACAACTTCTAGATCTACACGCATAAAAGCAGGCAAGAAATTAATGTATTATGCCACTTCAGTTGCATTTGAAACTGACGTGATTCTACAACGTGTATAATCTAATTCTACTGTCCCAGGAAAAACAACCATTTCTGCAACACCTTTTTTGCTGTTTCTGGTTCTGCACCTATTCAGCGAACAGGAGGACTCTCCAATGGGACAGGTATTCTCACTCCTGTTTCAAAACTGGGTACAACTGTAACCTTTCTAGACAAATTCTGGTTTTGGGCCTCATGATGAAGCTACTTGAAGGGACATGAACTCCTGAAGCCACTCACACAACACCCAAAACAGCGTGTGCAATCTGAAAACACAAACTGCAGTATTCATTCACCCAAATGCAGGGGTTTTGATAAGCCAGATTTGTTTTAAAAAACAAGCCTAAAACTTGCCCCAAGTCATTAATGGAAACAGAACACTCCCAATAAATATGGTACCTCCAACACAACTTCCTGTCAGGCAGCTGCACTCAGATGGAAAAATTCCTACATCTCACTGGCAAGAATCACAGGGACAAAGGGGTGTGGGCAGCAAGAGGTGTTCTCAACACCAGGAGGAGTATTAAGCCACTCCCCTCTTTTGATCAGTTCAGGACCATACGATGCCAAACTGACATCTGCAATCAGCAATGTCAGAAATGTCAATAGTCAGTCAGCACGCTGGGATCTTCACTGGGATACATGCTGGCTTTTGACAAGAATTTTCAAAGTAAGACATTTTCTTACTTCTAAGTTCAAGTTTAAAAACTGCAGCTTACCTGATGCTTCCACTTCATTCTGACTGCAAGATAAATCATCCAAACAAAGGTCAACCAGAAGGACATGGCCAACATCTGTAGCCACCGCTGCCACCCCAAAGAGCCATCGCAGACTCTGGTGCAGGTGCCGGGTGCTCACACTGGCTCCGCCGTCGCTGCTGATGGGTTCGATGGCAGTCACCTGCGGGAAACTGCAGGTCAGTGTCAAAGCTCTTTGGCAAGCTCAAGAGTAATCACTCAGAAGGGACGCTCCATTCACTCAGAAGTGAAGCCAGAATTAGCACATCAGAAACACAAAAGTAAATACAGGTTCATAAGACTTAAAAACAAAGCATTGTCCCCGATTATACCAAGCAAAAGGGAAATTAATAGAAAGAAAGCTCTCTCCACTTAAATGGCTCATTCTGTCTTTACAGCTTACCAATTTCAATTTCCTACTTAGAAATAATTACATCTAGAAGACACATGAAATCAATTACATGCTAGAAGCTTTATCATATGTACAGGACTTAAGTAAGAAAGACAAAGCTAAATCTAGTTCTTCCACTGCTCACAGCCCATCAGCACTGTGATACAGTCCAGGCCCTCCAGTCCAGGCCCTCTTTACCAAGCATTTCATAGGATAAATCAGGGCTGCAAGGCAAACAAGGCAGTGGCCATGGGGCACAGCAGACACACCATTTCCAGGGAATGAAACATTCCTAGAAAGGGTTGGAGGGAGATGCTGGCTTAGTAAAATCTGCACTGGTCCTCACTTTGACTGATAATATCCAACTAAAATTTTAAATGCATGCCAGCACTGTTACAGATGGTAAGGAAAACTGCAGAAGGCAGCCTAAACCAACAGCAACAGACCAAACTGAGGCAGGAGCTCTCTCTGCTCCCTGACAGGACAAGCAGGGAGGTCCCCACGACCTCAGGACAAGGTGAAGACAGACCCTTCAGCACCCACAGCACACCCAGGACAACACTGACTGCTCCAGCAGAGACACAAGCGCACCAAGGCTCCTGCACTAAAGCCAGACAACAGAAGAACAGGGGCTATCGTTTGGCCTCCTACAAACGCAGCACCATGAAAACAGACAGCTTTACATCAACAACAAAGCTTTGTCTGAAAACAAAGCAAAGAAGTGAGCATCACAAGGTAGTCCATCTTTTTATGTAGGTTATTTACCCCCAGAAGTGGGGAAAAATATCCAAACCCTTAAGCCCTCTGAGGTTTTCTCCTCTCCCATATCAAGCACTTGCTTATGACTGCACTGCCTGGCCATCTGCTACACAATTTGCCTTTCATCTTGGTCACAAGAACTCCAACCTTACAGGTAACTAGTAGTAACTTCAGGCAACTTTATTTTCTTTCAGAATTCTTATGATTCAAATTAAATTTTCAATCTTCCCTGCTGCTCAAAGGACTAGCAAAAGTATTTTGATTATTTGGATTCTTGTGCTTCAAGTCCTGGTGATTGTGATGAGGAAATACAGAACACATCTTGCTGAGCAATTAGCTGAGACTCAAGTGTTGCTTTTAACTTCTTTTCAAGGTATTTTTTTCATTGTACAACTGGCTCAAAAGGAATGTTTACTAGTTTTGCATAGAGTCTTCCAAAAATGTTCCCCGGTTACTTCCATTTTCCATGTAGAAGCTCCTGAAATGACATATTTTTCCACTATGCTATGCACTGCTTTTTCCTATTCTCCTAGTGTACTGCCAACTCATTCTGGGAAAGAACAAAGAAAACTTTTCTCAGCTCACTGAATCTGAATGCTGCCCTTCTGCCTCACAGAAACCAGGAAAATTTGGGAAAATACTATGCAACAGTTCTGAAACATGCAACTGTTATAAACCAATTCAATGTAATTCATGTTTTTAATTCAGAATCCAATTCAAATCATACTCATCAACATTTTCAGTTTTCTGATGCATTACATATATATCCAGAGGCCACTGAGAGACACTCCGACACACACAAAGATATTGTGCCAAAATTCTTTCTAAACTCCCTAGTTTGTGTTTTTTAACTCACTTCTTTAATCCCTGAATGACTCAACATCCACTGTTACACTAAAAGGCAGTCACACAGTCACAATAAACACCCTGTATTAATACACTAGCAACTTGACACCTTGGAGCAGAGTTGCTCTAAGTTAGAGTTAAACTGTACAACTTAGCTGTCCACAGAAGTTATACTCCTTGAGAAAACAGTCCTGAAAACATGGTGCTCATGAAAGGTTTGAAAGAGTAATAACAAAACTGCAGAAAGTGATGTTAAGAAAGATCCACATTTTACCTTTAAAAATAATCAATCTGAAAGTCAGAGAAGGATTCAGGCAGATCAAATTATACATTACATAATATGCAAATATGAGTTTGAAAGAATTCAAAACATATGGACAGCAGCCAAGTGCAAGTTTTATCGTCTTGTTTTTGCTTACCCTTACTCCCACTCACAATCTGAAAGTTAACAGTCCAATTAGCAATACCTGTGTCCTGACTATGCTGACTTAACTAATGCAATACCAAATATATAGGAAGCAAAACAAAAGCAACAGACCAAACACACTTGTAATGAAGAGCTTTCAGAGCATAAGAGCAAAACTTTCAGAGCAGTTTTGGCTTTATTTCAAAATTCATACCCTTCATCACACAACAGCCAACTCTTTCCTGCAGGGCTTCATCATCTTTGCTCCTGAACCAGTTTCTGTGGTATAGACTCTCTAATACAACTGATTGTTGGAACTAGCTTCTATTTCAAAACACTTCTGCAGACACAGATTCAACATGCGACACAATCCTTACTTCTTAACCTTTCCTAGCTTACCTAGATAGAAGAAGTAAAACCTAACACACCAACATCACTTATTTAAACATTATTTACTTATTGATTATATGTTTATGCTAGCACACAGCCTGGCCTTCCATCTAAAACTCAAGCAGATAGCAAAACAACACACTGGAACACTGACCCAACCCGTACCTTTAGAACTTATCACAACACGAATGCTTACTACTAGTGACCACACTTCCACCTGTACTCTAACAAGTCAAACCAAATAATGTTAGGGAAAGCTGACTAGTAAATAAGTATTCATTTTTTGCAGATTCTAAGATGATAAAAACACACCGAATCTTAAACGTTCTGATAACTAAATCTGATACTTGTTTCCATTATGATAATGAGCACAGGGACACTACATCATTTGAGTTCCAGGGTAAGAGAAGGCAGAAAAAATTATCAACATTACACCACTGCATCCCATCTACACAAACACTGTATTCAACAAGCAGAGATTCAAGGACTGCAGACTGAAAGTAAATCCGCCAACAATCTGACAGATAACTGAATAAAATCTCTTTTTCCAAACCCAAGTTAACGGAAAAATCTGTTCTGTTCCCAAGTCACTTGCTTCCTAGTCTGATATTCATGGGAATGTGCCAAAGTCACTAACAGCACGATGATGGGAGTCTGAGAAAATTTAAATACAGTATTTCTGACAGAAATTAGCCATTTAGAAAAGGTATATTACAGACACTTTAACTGGGGTTTTCTTTTTTGCTCTGACAAAAAAAGAAGTTTTCAATGCCTTTTTTTGTAAAAGTGGAGATTTAAGTCACTATACAATATTTCTTATACTATGAGTAAACTCAAAAGAGAGTGGTACTGCTAAGTGCAAGATTTTACATCAAGGCTCTTGACTGGATACTCTGAATTGAAAACATGTTCATATAATATAAAAAGATTAAGTCCTACAAAGATATGCACAAAAGCTTTTCCTCAAACAGGATTATGCAGCACCAAACAACACAAAAGTTTCCTTTCTCCAACCAAAAGATACATACCCTTCCTGGAAGAACAACTGCTTTAACCACTCTTGAGGTCCCAAGGTCGTACAGACAGAGAACACTTCCCTCTGCTTCCTCCAACCCAACCAGGAGCCCACTCCTCTTCTGCCAAGAAAACTCCTTCACCACGCGAACAGCGGGAGGCTGCTCGTTCACTCCGCTGAAGCGATACGCAGAGAGCCGCTCTCCCGTCACAGAGTTCACCACCTCCAGCTGAGGGCCGCACGCCAGCCACGCCAGGCCACTTCTGCCTGCAAGGGAAAAGAAACGTGACCAAACAAACCCCCAGCAGAAGACTGAAACGACAGCAAAGGCACTGTCACTGCGCCTTTCCCTCAAATGCACCCAAGGGAGGAAGACCAACCTACCTACTTCTGGTAAATCTTCCAAATTCTTTTAAATCACCCACTGCAATCCTCAACCAGTACATCTTAAAATTAATAACCCCATTATTTTGCATTTGCACTTGTCATTCCTGCACTCAAGAACGTTGATTGTTTGGGATAAAGATTACATTAGACTGATCTCTAATGTGTACACCATTCTTGCCTTGTTCTGCTACAAAACACCTAAATATGTACAGGAACACAAGTCTCAAAGCACACTTCAAACACAGCCCATCTAAACCAATTCAACTCCAGTTTAAGAATTTTGCTCGACACAAGACTACTCTGGGCAGGGATTTGGACAGGAAATTTTCTTAAATGGGCACTGCATGCATAAATTTCAATGTTTACATTTTAATACTTTAACAAGTGTTGCTTCACTGAAGAATCTAACACTTGTTCCTTTACTGAGAAACTTCAAGCTCAAAGCAAGGATTAGCTCCATTTACAGTCAGGTAGATGAGATTCTACCTGGTATTAACGGAAGCCCAGACATCCAGACAGGCATCCAGCTCTACTTTCAGTTCACCTAGAAAGTCAACTAGCTAATCTGCTTAGCTGCTTTCAGCAACTCTCACTGGGTCCTCATCTGCATCCTATTAAATACCTTGGAAATATGTGGGCAGCGCTTAACATAGCTGTCCTCTTCTTTCCATTTTTTATTTAGACTAGAGAAGAAAAAGGA
The DNA here is from genome assembly GCA_013397115.1 of Edolisoma coerulescens. Taxonomy (NCBI): domain Eukaryota; kingdom Metazoa; phylum Chordata; class Aves; order Passeriformes; family Campephagidae; genus Edolisoma; species Edolisoma coerulescens. Next base: position 181,905 of record VWZW01000129.1, on the reverse strand, counting down.
GCATATTGTGTTTTTGTAACTATTTCTGCATGGGATGTTATGATGGACGTAGAGCTTGAGCTGCTAGAAAGAAATTTATCCCAAAACACTATTTCTTCTTTGAAAACTACCTTCTATTTCCTTCGAAACTGAGGAGGGCAGGGTCAGCTAAGTTATTTTAACAGCAACAACTGGAGCAGGCTGTTGCAATTTCAATGCCTAGCGTTTCTAATTGTTAAAAATATCTTGTTAGTGCTATCAGAATCTGATGCATTTTATTTAACAGAATCAACCTGATGTTATGACCCTTTATACCAGAACCAAATTTAAAGGAAAATGCTCACCTCCAGAAAACTTCCCACACAACACGGAGTCTAGGGTGATCTCATCTTCCCCAAGTGCCTCAACAGTCACCTCTGGAAACTGCAGCAGACTGCTCGTTACCTGAGCCGTTAGGTCTCGCATTCTTCACTGTAAATAAAGAAAAAAAGGCAAAAAAGTCCCATGTCAGCCATAAATATCTTTGAGACTGACCCAAGATTCATCAGTATGCAGTGACAAATCTCCTATACATCATCTGTAGCTCTTTGAGCTTCAAAGAAATGGCACTTGGGACAGTTTTTCATCTCACAGCAGAGCAAAAGGAGAATCTTGTGCTTTTCTGATGCCTATGAGATCAACAAAAAGTGACACAGAGGGATGGACAAGATAAATAACAGGAAAGAGAACAACACACCGAGTTCAAGCTTACTCATACAGGTTAGCAAGATGTGATCTCAGAAAAATCATATTTTAAAAAGCTTCTCAGTACTCTCTGCACTTTCCCCTGATTTATTACTTTATTATTTGTTGTCAATTGTCTTCTAGTAGATGTCACAGATCAGCCATGTCTTATTTACTTTTCGCATGCTTATTTTTGACATTCAGGAATACAAAGTTCTTGACTAAATTCATCCTCAAATTCTTCCAGAAAACATACTGCTAATAATTTCAAGCAATACTGACTTTCATAGCTCATCAATTAGAAGTACTTTTCCATGCACTTAAGATGTAAACGTTAACACAGCACTCCAAAATACTTGGTTTTTTCTCCACTGAAATCCTGATATTCCTTATTCCAGTCCCTTCCTTCCTATTGCCCTTCCTTATCACATCTCTGCAGTATTAGACAAAAAATTTCTAGGCCTCTGACAGTTTCACACCCATACAGGTGCTCCACAAGAGTTTACATTTCAGTATGTCAAGACAGATTTTTTTTTGTGGAAAAATTGAAGAGCTGAACTGATTTACAGGATTAAATAGGTGGCTAAATATGAGATAATCTGTATGCATGGAAATACAAATTACTTTAAGTATCTATGTTTTGCAAGTTGTCTGGCTTATAGAAAAGGCCTCTGAAAGACAAGACACATTTAATTGTCTTGCTCAAACAATACTGCTTTCTTCATGACATCTCAAGATATTACACACAGGTGCTGGGCTGTGTTCCCATATCTGCTGCCAGCAGGACAACAACGAGCGTGTGAAGCACAGGAAGGGTAAGCCAGGGTCCTGCAGTAAGCACAAGTCAACATTTTGACAAAAATGTTTCTGATGGCAAAGCCAGTACTGCAGGACACTGCTGCAGCCAGCCAGCCTGACCACTCTGCCAGCATTCACTACTAGCACAGATCAGGTTCCAAGTGGGACAACTTATCTGCAGTTTTGCTGAGTTTCTTTTTTCGTACTTGCCACCAGTTTCAAGTGACAACTTCTGCACTGTATCCAAGGGCTCCAGCGAGTAAAAGGCCTCACAATTTGACCAGCATTCTCGCTTAGTTTAATCACAATTTAGTGGATATATTTCAGGAGTAACCCATAACACCAAATACTAATTCAGACACATCTGGTTGGTGAATAGCATCTTTGAAATGTTTCAGTGTGTGCTCGTGTTCCTGTCAGTGGACACCACTGGAATGTTCTTGGCTCCATCTGCTTTACACCCTTCCTTCACGTATTTATGTGCATTGATGAGAACCCCTGAGCCTTCTCTTCTCTGTTGGGCTGAACAGTCCCAGTCTCCCAGACTTTACTCAAAGAAGAGCTGCTCCAATCTCCTCTAACCATCTTTGTGGCCCTTTGCTGCACTCTCTCCAGTACCTTCATCTCTCTTGAGAGACTGGCGAGCCTGGACCGGGACACAGCATTCCAGATGAGGCCTTACCAGGGCTGTCCTAGAGGATCACCTCCCTTCACCTGCTGTCAAAGGTTCTTCTTCATGCAGCCCAGGCAGGATACCACCAGCCTTCTTCGCTGCAGGGGCACATGGTCAACTGGGTGTCCACCAGGACTCCCAGGGCCTTTTCTGTCAAGCTGGTTTCCAGCTGGGCAGGCCCCTGCCCATACTGGTGCCTGGGGTCGTTCCTCCCCCAGTGCAGGACTTTGCACTTCCCCTTGTTAAACTGCATAAGGTCCCTGTAAGCCCATTTCTCCAGGCTGACAAAGCACTGACTCTGACAACGTATATAAAGGAATTTTAGCAAAGAGCACAAAATTCCAGAATTATTGTAGTGAATAAAAAAATCTTTTTTTGTAAATAAGCATGGAGATGTCTGTGCGGTAAGTATATGATTATTAATAAAATATACCACAATTAATAGCAAGATAGCTTTAAGAGAAGAGTGAACAAGTATATTCCAGCAGGACAGGTAAGAGCATGCAAGAAAGCTTCTCAGCTGCATGCTCTCCATGAGTCACCCTGAGTGACCCTGCCTGGGTCACTGCCTACCTGCTGTGCCAGGAGCACAGAACCTTGTGTGCCCAAATCGGAAATCAACTTTAAACATCTTCTACTGGGGAGATTTGAGTTTAAAAAACAAACTGCTCACCATCCCAAACTCCCCCCCATCTCAAAAGAGTTAGAATTCTTCCCTGATGGAAAGCTCATACAGTGACACAGTGTACTCCTGTCCTCAATACTAAAAAAATGTGTTTATCAGTCCACGAACACCAGTAAGAGCCATCAAATAAGTAGAACTCCAAGACTTGAACCATTTCTGTAAAAAATGAAAACACTAGAGCATCAGGCATGCCCAGCTTTCTTCCAGTAAGGCAATGATAATTTTAAATACCTTTTTTTTTTTTAATTAAGAAATCGGGCATGGAACAAGGTTGATAAACTTCATAACAAATTATGAACAATAAATAGTGACCTGTCTATCAGGATGTTTTCCTTGCATCATTTTGCTAAGTTAAACCAAGAATTACTAGGAAATCAAAACAGGGGGAGAAATACTTAGATCTAGATTAAAGGCATGAAGCCTCTCCTTTAAGAGATATATCCAACAGCAACTGCATTTCTGCTCTCTCTTTTGTGTCCGGACAGTAACTACAATCACATTCCTACTTCTGCCTGTTAGAAATCAGATTAGGGTAAAATGTCACATGCTTACTCCATTTTCAGGAATAAACCAGAATTCAACCTCCCATAGCAATGCAGTCTGTGCCCAAGTTGCCAAAATGACCATTCTTCTTCATCCTATGTACTTATAACTTCCAAACATCATGAACTATTTCCAAAGACAGGAATGTCATAGATTTTTGGATTAAAAAGCTTGGGAAGGGAGAGGAAGGAGGGAAAAGAAAGAGAGAGAAAGAGAAATTGCATGTTCAAGCAGAATTACATACGGCCAAATCAGAGTTCTGCGATGACGATTTTGATTGATGGTATTACATGAAAATCAGTTTAAAAGGCCAACAAGGTTATGGGCTCACTGAAGAAAAAGCTAAAAATATGGTCCAGTCACAGCTGAAGACAAGATTTCACAGGACACGTTGACTTCACTGACATCAAAGAGAGACCTTGCTGCCATCTCTCATCTCTGTATTTGCTCCTTTGTTCTACTACTGTATTTTGGAAGACATTTCCAGCTTACCACACTGGCATGCCACCACACTGCTTGCCCCTCCCAGCACAAATTCCAGAATCACATCGAAGAGAAAGACCTGCCAGAATCACAAGCGATCACCTCTTCCAAACCCCCTGCTCAAGCCGTCCCTACAGCAGGCTGCCCAAGGCTGTATCCAGATGGATTTGGAACATGTAATTCTCCAACAGGCTTTCACAACCAGCAACCTGACAAGATCAACTGCACAAACTCCAGCAACCCATGCAACAGGCCCTGGTGTCTGGTGACTCTCTCCTAACAATTCAAGGATTCTATTCTCTCCAGCACACCAGTAAAACAGTGTCACACAAGGAAAGGCCTGTTACAACTCCTTCTCCAAAACTATATCGGACACCTTACCAGGCAGAAGACACAAAATTAACAGAAGCTTGATCACGCTTGAAAAAGCCAACCCCAGACAAATCGATGCAGGAAGGAGAGCTGAGGCAGCACGTGAATGAGGAGCTGTCCTCCCCAGGATCCAGAGCTGTGTGCCCAAACGCAGGGGACACCTGCCAGCCAAGGCTGACACAAGCACCCAGACCAACGGGCCCTGCAAAGGCACCTACACGGCCACGCTCAGCCCTACACCCTAAACGGGGTGCAGCCATCCCACACAATCGAGTCCCTCAATTTCCTCCAATTTCCCCAGACACAATCAGGAAGCAATCATTAGACCTGAAAGACTGACACCAAGCATTCTATTGGCAGAAGCTCCAGACCCGGATCACAGTTTATTAAGGAAAACACCGAGCACTTTTGCTTAAGCCAGCAGCAACTTTCCTTCGCGATGTTTTGCTTCATGCAAAGACCCAGAGACCCCCACAAATCGCACTGGATTCCTCTGAAGCTGTGGCCTCCACACTGCACCCATCCCTCGACCCGCAATCGCCGCTCCACGCACAGAGCGCATTTCCCGCCTCCTCATGGAATACAACCCCGAAGCCCGGCGGGGGAGGGGGAGGCGGAATTAGAAGAAAGTAATGAAAAACCCTCCAAAAACACGACCGAAGGGGCGAGAACAGAGGGCGTGCGCGGGTGGCCGGGCAGTACGGGGAGCTCCCGGCGGCGGCCGCCGCATCTCCCACGCCCCCCAGCCTGACGGAGCCTCCCGGCTGCGGAGCCTCCCATGTGCGCTGCCGAGGCCGCGCCGCCCGGGCCTCCCCCGCCGCCGGCGGCCGGGGCACGTGTGGCGGACACGGCGCCGCAGCCCGGGGGTCACTTACATAAGGGACAGGCGGCCGGGCCCGCCCGAGGCCCCCGCGGGCCCGCGCTGCGCCAGCGGCGGTGCCGNGGGACACGGCCCCGGGCGGTGGCGGCGGTCGCCTTCGGACTACGAATCCCGGCGTGCCGCGCGGCAGCCACTTCCGCTCCCGCCACGTCTTCTGCGCGCGCTCTCTCTCTCTCTCGCTCGCTCGCTCTCGCGGGGTACGCCGGGAGCTGTAGTTCCTGGGCCGGCAGAACCAGCGCCCTGCAGAGCCGGTTCCGGCCCCCGCCCCGCAGCTCGTGGGCACGGCTCTGCTCCCCTGCCCCGTCAAGGGAGAACCCCCGGGCAGAGAGGAAGCTGGCCCTGCCCGCCTGTTTCCATCTCGCCGCAGGAGCCGCTCTCCCCCTTCTCCGCTTTCCTCCCAGTCTATCTGGATTTCCTTGAATCACAGAATGGTTTGGGTTGGGAGGGACCTTAAAGATCACCTAGTTCCAAC
>VWZW01000129.1:157564-175705 GCA_013397115.1 Edolisoma coerulescens | reverse complement strand
TTGAATCACAGAATGGTTTGGGTTGGGAGGGACCTTAAAGATCACCTAGTTCCAACCCCCCTGCCATGGGCAGGGACAGCTTCCACTGGACCAGGTTGCTCAAAGCCCTGTCCAACTTGGCCTTGGACACTTCCAGAATGGGGCATCCACAACCTCTCTGGGCAACCTGTTTCAGGCTCTCATCACCCTCACAGTAAAGGACTTCCTCCTACTGTCTAATCTAAACATACACTCTTTTAGTTTGGATCCACTCCCCCTTCTCCTGTCACTAAATGCTCTTGTAAAAAGTCCTTGTCCATCTTTCTTGTGGGTTCCCTTCAGGTACTGGAAGGCTAGTCATTAGGTCATCAATTTAAAAGGATTTTAAAGGGGTAGGCTATTTAGCTGCAGTTATTTCTAATAAGAAAGTATATGTAAAATCCCAACAAGTTCATATAAAATTAATGTTACACTGTTAGTCACTGAAAGGAGAAAAAGTGAGTATTATGTCAAAAGTGCAAGTCTAATGCTACTCCTTTCAGCTTATATATTGTAATGTGGTCAAACATTCTTTGACTTTAAAAAAACATTTTCAGGTATTAATAAACAAATAGTCTAGTAGAAGGCATCCCTGCCCATGGCACAGGGGTTGGAACTAGATGATCTTTAAAGTCCCTTCTAACCCAAGCCATTCTATGATTCTATGAAATTTGCAATGCTTCTAAGAAGTGGCAGCACCATCAAGGGGGTGACAAAGAAATTTAATTTCTCCCAGCATACATTATTTCTAAATTATAGCTATGCCTCTTAATGTTGAGTCTGCCGTTCTTCATATTATTATGCAAATCTTTATTGTGACTTGGCGGCTGCTGTTGCCATTTCGGATCTATTAATTTATATCATACAAGAGCACAGGTCATGCACAAGGAACCCACCACGCCAGGCAAGAAGATTGCACGGGCCAGCTCAGCTCCTGACCTTATGGGGAGGCTGTGCCCAAGTCACGGGGTGTCGGTGAGACAGGATTTGCCTGCAAAGAAGGAAGCCTGGCCCTGGTCACCAGCTGATGGTGTTACGCACGAGAGGCTGTGCGTGAGAGAGACAGATCTGGGGTGGACTACGGAAAGTCTTGAAAGGGAGGACAAGCAGCTCTCATCTGATGTGACAGAGAGTAGGGAGCTAAGGGAGAAATGCAAAGATAGGTGTGGCAGTACCAGAGGACCAGCTAGACCCATATCCTTTGCAAAGGCATTTAGAGTGATTATGTGCAGGACAGGGCTGCATTTATTAAGGGAAGGACAAGTGCTTTGGCGGTTAGAACAATTCAAAGTGGCAATTCAGCATGGATGAGAGCCTTAGCTCCACACACGGAGACAGAAGGGCTTCATGTCAGGAATTATTTGTAGAACAATGCTTGCAAGGTTTGGTTGTGACCTGAATAAGGGCACGAGGAGAAGTCTGGATGAAAGATGTCCCCCTGTTGTAGGCATGTGTGAACATTGGCCTAAACAGCAGCCGAGGGGCAGCGGGATGGAGTGGGCTGGTTTAGCCAAGCTTGAGCTTCAACTGACAGCAAAGCTTATCTGAGCAGGCATCAGGGAGCTGGGCAAGGATGCGTTTGGAAAAAAGGCCTATGACTCATCTTGCTCAGTTTGAAGTGTCTACAGTGCAGTCATCAGTCCATTCAGCTGGACTCCCTTTTTAGGTGGGGAAAGGAAACAGCTTTTTCCTGAGTGCCATTCATCTGGCTGGCTTTAGATACCTCCTATAAGATTAGCTGTAATGGAAGCCTAGAGGGCATTGTAGGTAGAGACATCTATGCTGTACCTTTTTCTTTTGGTTAGACTGATCTCTCTTTTAGAGATTCATCTGAATAGAGCACTGGATTTTTAAGTTGCTCAGCAGGTGAATTTATGTTTGTGGTAGGGATTACATGGAGATAAGGCATAGAAGGGAAAGAGGACAAGAACAGAGTTTTATGCCACCCATGCTGGAATCTGGGGAGTGAGATAAAGAGGAACCTCCAAAAGACATGGTGGTTGAGCGAGGGAAATGAAAGGGGAGGGTCGAGCTTTGAAGGACAGAATAATCTCTCAGAGAGAGAAGTGCAAGCTGACTCGTGGCAAGTGCCTGACAGGTGAATGGAGATGTAAGGGAGAGCTGGAGCTGCCTAAGAGGAGGTCATTTCAAGGCTCCCACAAAAACAGCGCTGCCTGAATGTGGGGGCAGAGGCCAGATGAGGGAGGAAGAGTTTCATGTGGAGGAGTCCAGTCTTTCACTGAACTTACAAAGCAAAGAGAATTGAGGTGCATGTTTGTACTGGGTTTGTGTGGCCAGGTTTTGGTAGTGGAGGAGCCTCAAGGGTGGCTTCTGTGAGTAGCTGCCAGAAGCTTCCCCTGTGTCTGACAGAGCCAATGCCAGGAAGCTCCAAGACAGACCTGCTGCCTGCTAAGGCCAGGTTCATTAGCAATGGTGGTAGCTGCTATGGGATAACAGATTTAAGAAGGTAAAAAAAGGCACAATTCCAGCCAGAGAGAGGAGTGAGAGTATGTGAGAGGAACAGCCCTGCAGACACCAAGGTCAGTGCAGAAGGAGGGGGAGGAGGAGCTTCTGGCACTGGAGCAGAGATTCCCCTGCAGCCCATGGTGAAGACCATGATGAGGCAGCTGTCCTCCTGCAGTCCCCTGAGGTCCACGCCAGAGCAGGTGGATGCCCAAAAGCAGGCTGTGACCCTGTAGGAAACCCACACTGGAGTAGGCTCCTGGCAGGACCTGTGGACCCCATGGAGAGAAGAGCCCACAATGGAGCAGGTTTGCTGTCAGGACATGTGATGCTGCAGGGAACCCATGCTGGAGCACCCTGTTCCTAAAGGACTGCATCCCTTGGAAAGGGATCCACGCTGGAGCGATTCAAGAAGCACTGCAGCCCAAGGGCAAGATTCACATTAGAGAAGCTTGTAGAGGACTGTCTCCTCTGGGAGGGACTCCACACTGGAGCAGGGGAGCAGTGAAGTGTCCTTCCCTTGAGGAGGAAGGAGCAGCAGAGACAATGTGTGAGGAACTGGCCACAACCCCCATTCCCCATCCCTCGGTGCTACAGGAAGGGGAGAAGGTAGAGAAAATCAGGAGTGAAGCTGAACCCAGGACGATGGGAGGGGTGGGGGGAAGGTGTTTCAATATTTAGCTTTTATTTCTCATTGTCTCGCTCTGATGTACTTTTAAGAAATTAAATTCCTTTTCCCTGAATCAAGTCTGTTTTGCCCATGACAGTCACTGGTGAGTGATCTCTTCCTGTCCTTTTCTCGACCCACGAGCTCTCATTACATTTTCTCTCCCCTGTCCATCTGAGGAGGGGAATGATGGAGCGGTTGGTGGTTTGTAAACAACAGGAGTATTAACAGATGCATTTATTGAAATGATTAAGAGCCAGAGAAGAGTGAGCAATTAAAGAGGTAAAATGAGAGTAAGGCAGTTAAGGAGATGAGAGAAAGTGGAACCAACAGAAAGAAAAGGAGCAGGATGACAAAACCAAGGGAGAGAGCTCTGTGCCTGTGGCACCCCCGAACACTGGGAGAGAGATAAGTGGAAGTGGGTTTGAGATGAGGGGATTATAAAGTCAAAACACAGGAAGAAAGCAGCGAGATCCTGTGCAAATAGAGAAGGAAGCAGGAAGGAAGAGGCAGTGAAGAGGGAAGATGCTGCAGCTGAAATTGTATGCAAAGTGTATGCAAATTGAAAATTTTTAGCTGAGCTGGAAAAATTAGGCTGCTTGGTGTACCAGATGTCATCAGGTTTCATGCAGTTAAGATTGTTGAAAACCTGACGGACAAGCTATATTACAAAGCTAATGTTCTTACTCAGCTAAGTTAATGATTGCCAAGTCTAATTGTTAAGGCTGAGTAGGGAACCGGTGGAGTCACAGCTGCAGCAGCACACAGCAGCTCAGAAATGGAGCTCCTGAGACTCATGCACCAACTCGGCTGCTGTACAGCTGCAGGTGCCTGGATCCCAGGTCCTGATGCACCCATGGGGGTACCTGGCCCTGGCAATACCCCTCTCCAGAGGTTGGGAAGCCTGGAACACAGCGCTGGGTGCAGGGAAGGGCTCCACTGAGTCAGACCCTCTGCTCTGGGAAAGCTGGGAGAAGACCCCAAAAGCAGTTTTTGAATTACAGGGAGCTGGGGGTGGGGTTCAGACTCTCCGGTGGTGTTCTGGGCAGCACAACCTTTGTTCCAGGTCGATAAGTTGATATCTAATTATGGGTGAGACTCACGAGCTCTCTGCTTCTTTGTGCTGCCCTGGCACTGCAGTGCAGCTGTTGCCCCGGTTGGCATCCAGTTGGCATCCACTTTTGCCTTTGTGTTGCATTTGAGTATCTGTGATTCTGCCTCAGAAAGTTAAAATGGAAGGTGTTGTCTGCTTGATAATATTTTTTTCAAATCATTGTGAGGAGCATACAGTAGCATCCTCTACAAGCACTTCTTGGTCCTCATGGCCTGACATTTTCACTAAGCTGTACCAAAAGTAAGCAAATCCTGAGATGAAGAAATGTTAAAAATGTGTTAAAATGAAGTTCATACTGTCAGCATGTATCAGAGATGTAAAGGTGAAACAAAGAAGAAAATGCTGCGGTGGGATAATAATTATTTTCAAGCACAGGATTGTTTATAGAGACAGGATGCTCAGCGATGTGGTTATACTCATCCAAATTACAAGGGTACAAGTTTAAAAACAAGGATTAAATACTGCCTTTCAGTAATTACATAGAAGGAATCTATTTGGAAAACATATGTGGTGTCTTTAAAGCCAAATATTAAAAAGACTCAGACACAACAGACAGGTGTTTGGGCTTTTTGGGAGGTTTCACTGTGAATTTTTTCAGCTGATGGAATTGTTTCAGCTGAGATTTTGTAAGGTTTAAAAGTATGATTTTAATTTAATTTTCTGGACTCAGAATGCCTGGTTATGAGATACTAGCAATTAGTTCTATGAATTTTTTACTCTTAAGTAATTTTTAAGTATTCTCAGCCTTTAATTCTACTATATATTTCATTGGGAATAAATATTTTCAGTTTTTCCTTTAAAATTGTATTAATTCAATTGTAGGGCTTTAATAATATTACACATTAAAAGCATTAATTAGTTGCCTTTCAATAGGAAAATCAAAGTAATTAGAAACTTAATGAACCAAAATAATATAACGGGATCTCTTCTATTCTCCACTAGAGCGGCAATAATTTAATATGAAGAGAGGCGCTCCAGATTTTCCCAGAGAAAGAGAAAATTAAGTGGTGGTTGGGTTGGAACTGCAGTTGCTGAAGAGTCACACAGTCACAAAAAAAAAGGAGGAACAGAAGTGTCTGCATTTCAGTTTAAACAGAAAAAGAGGGACCTTAGGAGACCCTGAAAACTGCGTTCTTGAGCAGCATACTGAGTATCATCACATCTCTGTTTCTGCTGTAGAAAATGTTACAGCTTCATTGTCAGAGCTACTCCCAGCTGCATTTTATGCATTACAGCATTATATACTACTAAGTTTGTGAATTGTTTTTTCTTATGTTTTGTTGATACTGTTGGGTTTCTTTCCATTGTGGTAATCTGAAGCCTAGACATCTTCCTCTTGCAGACTGAAAACATGGCTTTTCTTCCCTTAAATCAGGTAGGGACAGGAAGGTGTTTTCTTGGTCTGGTCCTCTGTCACCCTTCCGCTGTGTGTAGCATTGGGGAAGTACTGTGGCTCGTGGGTTTGGTGTGAGCTGTGACACTGGGAAGACCTGTCCTCGCTCGAACACTTAGTTTGCGTACATGTGTTCCTAAACGAACAGCAGAGCGAAGATGAACACACCAAGGTCTGACTTCAGGCAGGTGGGAACCTCTGAGTAATATTAGTAGCTTGTGTAGTGCCATTCAGGCTTTTAATTTCATAATTTACGGACATCATGTCGATTATTAAAATCTGCACAAAGCAGTCAAGAGTGAGGAAATGAGGGATTTCAAATATTTTACATTGCCCCCATAAGCCTTTTTTCCCCCCGTCTAAAGTCAATGCATTTCTTCACAGTGCAATAACCTTCATGTTAACCCAAAATTAGTATGGTTCTGTCAATGGCAAGGTTGAGAAGGAATGCAGATGTCTCTTCAAGGGAGATGATTTCTTCTAGAAACAAACTGGTCATTATGATAGGATTTGTCTCATCTGACTTCAGCTGTATGAAAGATGAGTACCTACTTTAAGTGTGCCCATAGACTGTTTTTATTCAACTGTGCTGACTGATCCCTAAGTCAGATTTCCCTTGCTTACAGCCCTGCAGTGCCCTGTACCTTACCCTGTCCCACCTACAGCACCACAGCCAATACATGAAAGAAGCCATCCTCGCTCCCTTTTTAGCTGGAGGAAAGAGTATGCACTTTAGCAGACCTTGTTTGTCCCTTTGTTGGGATAGGTCAGACCCTCTGGGGTGCCTGGTTCTCCCTCTAACATTAGGGGGAACCTAGAAAAATGGCAAGGGAAGGTTGCTTCACTTTTAGATAGCTAGCTATGGCTGGGAGGAATCACTCTGTTCGCCAAGAGCTGGGAAGCGGCTGTGGTTACACCTTGTTTAGTGCATAGCCAATTAAATCCCCCTAAAGTGAGCTTCTCCCATGTGTTGTGCTCGTTAAACTGCTCTAAAACCTTCCAATTATCATTCCTGATCATGAAATGAAAGGCAAATAACTCCCCAGACACGGGAATCTCTATACCACCGTTCTTTATAAGAAAGTCCATGGCCTGCATTTGTTTATCCCTCTTATGTTTATTTTTACGTTTGTGCAAGTAAAGGTAGATGGTTGCTTCAACATGTCTAAAATAACCAACATATCAAAGCAAACCAAGGGGAAGCAGAGCTGATGTGGACATGCCTTACACCAGTCAATTCAGAGCAGGAAGTTTCTTTCTTCTCAGTCGTTTTGTTAGCTGACCACACAAGAAGTTCCCAAGTTCACCGGCAGTGTTTCACTTGCCCAGCCTTTTTGATAACTGATATTCCTCCTTGTGCAGCATGAAGGTCATACAAGGAGGGTACCCCCCAGGCAACAAAGAAAGACCTTCATGTTCTGGAGCACCTGGGCTGCATTGCACATCTTGAGAAACGTGGGGTTTATGCTTGATGGTATAAACAAACAACACTCCTTTACACAGGAAAGGAATAGAATTTCCTGCACAGCACATGTGCAACCTGGCTGAATTAATTGTACTATTTGAGCGCAATGGTTTTTATGCCTATGGTTTTGTTGGTGAATCTCAATGATCAGTAATCCAATACCCAGATTTTCCCTTGAAATAAAAATTGATAATTTATTCAGACCTGAGTTTGATTTTCTGGCCTCTCTTCCAGCTCTGACAAATCCCCATCACTCTTCATATTGAAATAAAGGAATAATGAGCTTGCACATTTAGAAAATAACAGATTAATCCTAAAGAATAAGGTCTTAAAATCTAACTTGGAAATACAGTTTCCTTGTGATTTCTGGTGCAGGGGGATTTTGAACTCAGTAGATGCAGTGCAATAGCAACAGACAGTGCACTGAACTGAAGAAGTGGGTTGCTATGCTGAGGTGCTGCAAACTAGCATGCAAGATGCTTTCTGAGGTCTAAAATAAAAACACTCCAGTTCCACTTGCACCAAAACCACTCTGCTGACTACAGTTCATTATCACTGTCCAAATACTGCATGTGTAAGGTGGTTTGTATCATGTTCAAATTTGGAATGCCCTAATTCAACACAAGCCGAGCTGGGGATCACTCTGAGATTATTGGTATTAGACATTTTCTTTGGTGATTAAACTCTTCGTGTGTGACCTTAGGGCAAAGTACCAATAGGTGTTAACTAGAAAACTTGGAAGCAATCAAATCCAAACTTATGTAGCAAAACCCCAAATGCTGGAAAATGCAACCTGGAAAAAAAATACAGACTGGCTTCTTTTTGTAAGGAATGTGGTCGTATATGTTGAAATGACCATCAAGGACAGATTTTTGCAAGGCACACAGTACCCAGCAGTTCCTTTATAAGCAGAGAATGTGAATTATAGAAGTTGTTCATGGCCTTGTGCAGGAGAGCTCAGGATATCTGTGTTTCCTCAAACCATCTGCAACAGACTGGCTCTTGAAAATATTTGAGAGAAAGAGTCATTTCCCAGCACAGGTAAGGTTTAATGTCAATGTGTCCAGCTGCGTGAGAAGCGCTGCTGAGTGTGAGTGACTAATACATTTGCCAGCACAGCAACTCCAATGTGTAATTTATTGTTGTGTAGGCTGCCTGGATAGCCCAGCCCTGCAGCCTTTTATTTTGCCAGATGCTGATCACCTCCTGAGAAGTGCTAAGACATCTCATTTGTCAGTGCGTGCTTGGTGCCTTGCGGAAAGTGATCAGAGCCTTGTTGGGTTTGTGACCCACCAGTACTGAAAAACTATGGTGATCCATCCTCTGCAAACAGAGACAGCTAACATAAAGCCAGTGCCCTTGAAAAAGCCACTGTGACCTCTGGTTTGAGCAATTTAGAGGCGACATCACTCAGTCTGCTGAATCTGCTCATTAACTGCTGGAACAAAGAATTACTGTGAATAAATAGTCCTTTTAGCTTCCCCTACTCCACCATTTGAAAGCTAAAAAATATTTTTCTGGAAGTGGCATAATGGAAATTAACTGAGTGGCACCAGCTTGAGGTTCTCCCTGGCAGCCACAGGCATGGGGCAGTGCCCAGCCAGGCTTCAAGGGAGCCTGTGGAGGGCAGTCCTCATGATTTTCCCTCCTGCCTAACAGCCCCTGCCTGCAATACCTGGGTTGGTTCATGTTTGTGCTGGGATCATGTCTCTGGCATGGCTAGGACAGCTCCCAGAATTGGTACTACCTGACCTGTATGAGACTTCACGTCTTTGCCTAGGGCTCCAAGAGGCTTTCTGGGCAGAGGTCTTCTTCCTGCCAGAGAGAGCCGGCTTCTGTGAAGCACCACTCTGTTGAAACACATCACCCTAGGCAAGGATCAGCTGGATTGTTTCCCCATCTCCACTAGAAACTACACCAGGAGCTTGTACCATGTTAATTACGCAAGACAGTGCAGCTTTCAGGAAATAAGTGGATGGTGATGCCCTACAATGAGCATTTAAGATGAGTATGTTTGCCAACTTGAGTTGCTTGATGATTGTAGGAAAATATTTCCTTTTAATGAGGGAGGTATATTTACTATTTTCTCCCTTCTGCCAGCAAACATTTCTGCTGCAGGTTGTATGGCTTCCAACATCAGCCAGTGGGAAAAACATGGAGTTCCCTGAAAAAATGCTGACAAAGAGGCAATATATTTTCTTGATGCTGAGCCTCAGACAGTGGATGAATGTAGGAATGATTTCAATATCTCAGTAAGGACATAGGGCAAGGTGCCGCCTCCCTGCCACCAGTGCCACCCTCAGAGCCAGCTCCTCCTCCTGGGTGCCACCTCTGCACGCTGCAGGACCATGGCTGGCACACTGGTGCCAGGAAACTACATGGTGTCTAGCTTCTTCCCGTGAAGGATTATTTTCACCTAGAATTTCATAGGATTTGGAAAAGGGTTGAACATTTAAAAGCTGCCAGGGATCTCCAGAGGAAAGAAGCCAGTGCAAGTGTCCTGTCAGACACCTCACCAGCTGTGTGATACAAAACTGGTTGTGAGCAAGCTGGAGTCACTTAATATCGTTGATATTACAACACCAGGCAGTGACAGGACTGCAGTTGGGGATCTCACTGAAAGCAACTTTTGCCTGGTTTTGCTATGTGACTCGTCCTTTAAGAGGAGAGTTCAGATTTCCTTGCAGTCTCACGGTGGTCCCTGGATCTGCTGCTGCTGCTGGAAAACAGGCTCCTGAGTCTTATGGGGTTTTTTTCAGATGTACCTAACTAAGAAAATCTAAATTCAACAGCTTTGGTCTAGGGGCACTGGCTGAGGTCGGAGTCCCATCTCATTAGGCTTCATATAAAGACAAGACTACATTTATCCTGTCACACAAAATGCTTGCATCTTGACAAACTGGACGGGGAGCAGCTACAGTGAGAAATGCCTTGCCAAAATTCATGCAACAGATCAAAAGTTGAGCCAGAAATGTTAACCAGCTATCCCAGTTCCTGGCATCTGAGTAGACCTGCTTCAAACTGAGTGCTAGCAGGTGGATCTGTGTGTTTATTCATACCAGTGGCTGCCGCCTCTTAAGAAATATGCTCAAAAACTTACACTGCAAAATTAAATATACTTTGGAGGAATTGCTGGCCCCTGGCTGACCAGCACTTCAGCCAAGGAACAGCTCCAGCAGCAGCTGCTCATGCTGGATGACGAACATTACTTTCCCTGGATTTTGTAACGCTAACAGCAGACAAGGACCTTCTGAAGAGCCAAATGGCACCATTGACCTCTAGTCCACATGTGCCCTTGATCACATCAGATAATTTTACCCAAAAATAATTTCTGTGATTTGGCCCTGGCTTTGGAGCATAAAAATGCACAGATTTTTTTCAAGCATTAAGAAGCTGGTTCAGTATTCTAATCTCTTTCTGCATAAGAACAAATCACTGGATGTTACCTAGTCATTTCCACATCCAAATCATGACTTCTGGTCGAATGACAAATTATGCTGCTACAGTTTGCATGCTAGCTGAGCGCCTCTCACTTCAGCTGAAATTAAATCGTAGGAGTAAGTATCCTCCTCTCCAGCCCACTGCCCTGCTGAATGAATGAGGTTTGTCCCAAAGTATCACAAATTATTTTAGCTCCTTGCATATGTTATAGATTTTAGCTGCTCTGCACTTTTTGATTTATTAATCAAAAGCAGCTGCCTGTGAAGGAGTATTAGGTAATCAGAATTTGCTTTTGACCATGTTGCCCATGGGGTCTGCCAGAAAAAAAAGTAGTGCTGTAACTGAAGAAACATTACCCTGGAGATTGACACTGGATCCCTGAGCAGGCCTTAGAGTTGTGTAAGTTCTCCTGTGGTCAGCCTGCTGGATTTTAAAGAGGGGATTACAAGTTCTCAATACTAGTCCATCTCTTTTAAGACTATTTTGCAGTGAGTTGACCCAAGTTATTTCACCTCAGCCTGAAACTTTTTGGGACAGTACCAGAATACAGTGCAGTGTATTGGTGAGACAGAGGGGCAAAGGTGAGGTCCTCAGAATGGAAGGGAAACAAGAAACTATGCAGGCTATGTACAGTGTTAGAACCCCACAGCCAATGGAGGGAAAGCAGGAGTGATGCTGATGACTGTAAGTGAGCAGCTTGGCTGCCAAAAAAGAAAAGAAAGAAAATTCAGAACCCAGGAGTTGCCTGTACTGAGAAGGTGATTTCTTCTTTCTGTGATATATATTAATAGGGATTAGGTTTGCCCAGCAAAGGTTTAGCTGCCCTGCAAAGCTAGCACTATATGGGTTGCTGGTTGTTGTAGTACCCAGGCTACCTTGACAGAGATTCCCCTGGGAAAACTGTTCTGGTGGCCATGACACTGCACAGTTATAAGAAAAAGCGGTGTACACCCCCAAAATGATGCGTTTCCATCTACTTCATCAGCTCAGGTAAGGAGATGTCATGCTGCTGGAGCAGCCACAGCTTGCGAGTGCCCGCTGGCAGCAGAGAGCGGAGCAGGGAGCAGCCTCGCCCCGGGGAGCCCGGCTGTGCCGCTTCATTGTCACAAGGCCGGCACTTTCTCGTGGCCCAATGTGGAACAAGAAAGTAGAGTTTCTATCGAGAAAGAGTCTTGCTGCCCAGAGAGAGAAGGAGTGCAGTTGTTGATATAGCTACAGAAAAGGACTTGTAGGAAATCTGAGGCAGTACCCCAACAGGAGACCGGGGTGATAATTTCTGCTGCTACTGGCCTTCTTCATACAGGACGGGTGTGGGCTTAGGGCCATTACATCTTCATGTGGCCAGATTTTTTTTTCTTATTTGAGTGCCAACCATAGGAAACAAGTTTGATTCTTTGCACGACTGCTACCATTTTGGGGAGTTATTTTTCTTTGGTCTGTTATAAAACTCTGTGTGGGATGAGCATCAATAGGGCAAACATTACACTTGCTAGAGGCAACAGCTGCTATACTTGTGCTTGAAGAGGAAGAAAGAAAATCTCTTTGTAATTACTGCCAGCAACTTCTTCATGCTTTTTGGATAAGAGTGAGACAGCAGCTGGTACAGACACATGTTCCTCTCCCTCCCCATCTTGCATTATTAGCAACTGTTAGTGCAAGTCAAAATAATAGTCATTTGCTGGCAATAAGTAATTTTATCTGAAAATAGTTAATTTCCTACATGTGTGAACACATTCTTACATGAAAAGATACAAATTACCAATGGTAATTTTATTGAAATAAATGGGGGTTTAGGCTGTTTGGACTGAAACTTGCACAGCATCTGATGTTTATGGCTATAGCAATAAAATTACCATGACATTTTCATCAAATCATTTGAATGAGAGGTTAGAAACTTGAAATGCTCTATCTGAGAAACTAGTAAGGTGACAACACTCTGCATTAAGCAATTGCAGTGTTGCAGTTGGTAGGAAGTGAGACTGTCAACATGTCCTAAGACCAAGGGACAAAAATATCACCACAACACACTTTGCTGTGATTGAGAAATCCTTCCAGTGAAGAGAAATAAAAGGCAATAAACCGAACAGTTTTGAGCCCGACATCAGGAGCAGGTGAGATGCAGTGCCCAGCCCAGCTCGGGCAGTGTTATGGATGAGCTACTCCTCCAGACACCTGCCTTCTTCACTCCTTGCTCCTCAGAGATGAGCAGGCTCAAAGCACCTTTGGTTTCACCATTTCCACATGAGATAATGTATCATTGCTTCTGTTACCTTTGTTAACTCAAGGAAGTGGGGGAATAAATCCATGTCCCATCTTGGGTGCATACTTTGTTTTTTCCTGGGGAAGGAGTCTGCTTTACTCCTTGAGCTCTTTTGCATACCTTTCTTAGCCCTTTCTGCCATTTCCCACGATAGCAGCTGGGCAGTATGTTGTCACACTGAAGGACTTTCTCAGACAGCAGGATGGGGAGAGCATAGCATCCACCTCACGAGAGTGAGCACACACCTGCCTCTCCCAACAGCTTCCCTACAACAGGTCTGGCTGGGCAGTGCTAACAAGCTGCTTCTTGCAAGGATTACCTGCTGAAGCTGAGCAGTTCTCCAGGCTGGATGAAGCCTCCATAGGAGGTCCTTCCAAGTCACACAGACATCCCTTGAGGAGGTGTCATGGGTGAGCTCTGTGGTGCATTAATCAACCCCAGGACTGTGATGAGTCCCCAGTGTGATACCGATGTAGACCAAGGTAAATGCAGTTGCCAGATGTGTCAGGCCAGGCATTTGCAGTAGGCTTTATTGCTGTCGTGTAAAGGCAGAGGTTGAGGCCTCTCCTGCAATCCCGGGACTAAGCCTGGTCACTTCTGTTCAGAGAAGATTAAGTCAGATGGAAGCAGGTGATATGATGACATACGGGGCAATTTTTGGCAGAGAATGTGTTAAAAGATGCCAAGAAGAAGTCACTGCATCTTTTGTCAGGGATGATAGTAAGGACAGCGTGCTGGGAGCCTCTCCAGCCCCACCACTGCCCTGGACTGCAGGCCAGCTCTACCTCTGAGTCATTGCCGTGCCTCCAGCACGGCTGTGAGTCATCCCTCCTTGGCTGTTCCTCCTCTCACAGTTAAAGCACAGCAGAAAAACCCAAACAAAATTGTGTTGGGTGAAGGAAGCATGGTGTTCTTGTCAGAAACCATCACGGACTCCCTGACCGCCTGGGGGATGCCAAGGCAGACCCACTGCTGTGGTTAAGATCTTTTCCTCTCTGTAACACTCTAATTGCCCAGGACAGCTGGCATAATCAAGCCCATTCCTTTGATTTACTTAAATTCCACTTCACTCAGTTCCCAGTCACTGCTTCAACCAGGAGAGCAGGGATGGCTGAGGCTGGCAAGAGCTCATCATGTCCTCTGAGCAGCAGAAGCAACACTGTCAGGAGACCTCAAATGAGATGTGCTCACAGCAAGAAAAACTGAGGAGATGGTGTTATGACACCAGCTGCCCTGCAAAGCAAGGGCTCAACCAGAAGTCGTGGGTCAGTTTCACTGAATATTGGTTTCAAATGAATGGTAACAATTATTTGGATATAACCAGGTAATGTCTGGATTACTAGAATATCTAGACATCATCCAGACAACGTTGCACAAATGGGTGCATTTGAGGCGGCATTAGAATCCATCTTTCTAATAAAGGAAGCCCAATTAGTAAACTTATTAGTAGCCTTTCTAGCCCAGACCCATTCATCTAGTCTGGGATAAGTCAGAGATAGACTGGGTCTAAACAGACCCCTGGTCAACACAGAGAGTCCCAGGGGACTCACAGCCCGGCATCAACCACTAGCATGACCCCGCTTCAGAGAACGTAAGACCATGCTCAGAGCAAGGATGGCACCCTGAACATGCAGGCCTGTCCACTGATACTAATCAGAGCTGATGTTAGAGATCATCCTTAGCCTGAAGTGCTAAGACTGGGAATGACTTGTCTGGGCAGAGAGCATTGGCCCCACTGATGCTTTCATGCCATCCTGACCTTCATCCCCAAAGTTCCCAGTGATCTTCCCAGCCAACAGCTTTCCCTTTTCTTGCTGTCATTGAACCTTCTATAGAGCTCCTCATGTAACCTGGGTTGACCTCCCAAACAAGCCAGTCCTGCCATGGACTCCCTGCCCTAGTCCAGGACCTGACCCTTTTGTCCCTCGCAGGGAGTACAAGGAATTGCCTCTCTGTTCACCTCCTCCATGACCTGCTGGAGGGTGGAAATTCAGAAGTCTTCTAGTCTCTTGCAACTTCATTTGCTTTAGGGCAGGAAACTCCATTTTGTTTCCTCTACTGGCTTCTCATTGCCACCTGAGAGTTTAGGCTCCATGCTGGGTAGGTGCATAGTGAAAGTATGCAGGGTCCAGGCTTGCATCTCCCAGGGTGGCAAAATCCCAACTGCAGCATCACATGGAGCCCAGAGCCTCAAATGCTCAGATCCAGTTTTAAAAGAGCAGAGGAAAAGCCTAGGAGATGGACAAGAGGAAAAGTAAGAGATGGAAGGGTGGCAACCCCACAGAGCCAAGACATGGCTCGCAGACTGCCAGTTCAAGTGGAGTCTGAAGGGTGATGCTGAACTTGCTGACACAGACCCAAACAGCATGCTACACAATTCAGAAGACTTCAGAAACCTTGGAAGGGACTGAAGGAGAGGAAACTCTTCAAGGAGGTTCTTCTTGGCACACAAAAAAAAAAAAAAAGAACCCAAAGCAAACCATAAGTTAATCAAATGGTGCAAGGTTTTGCCATTGTGGGATGCTGAGGGAGAACTGTTTGGGTTGGCCTCTATCCTGCCAAGAGGACAGATGCTCTCAGCTGGGCTGCAGGAATGGCAGTCTCTGCTTGAGCTGGTGGCTAAACCAGACTGGAAAAGAAGGGAAAGGCATAGGTATACAAACTCAGTCTATCCTACTCCTCCTTGTAGGTGATGTTTAAGAGCCCAAGACCTAGGGAGAGAAGAAATTCTGAAACGCCTGTGAAAAGCATCTCAGCAGAAATGAGGGAAAACTGCAATATTGTTTTATGAAAAAAGCTTGCCTGAGTTGCCAGGGTTAATACATGCTGGGCAGAAACAGAGCTGAAAATCACTGGCTACAGGCCATTAGTGCATCTGAACAGAGAAAACACATGTGAAACCAGATCCCTGCTGAAGTCAGGGAGATTTTCGTCTTTTGACATGCTGCAAATTGCCAGTTGCCAAGCCTGAGTTCAGCCCAATGTTGTCAGCACAGCTCTAGGGTGTTCAGCTCAGTTTTGTGAGTCCCCATTTTTCTGTTTATGACTTTATCTGCAGATTTGCTTGTAGCCCTTTGGGACCAGGCTCTGGCTTGCTGGCTGTGAAGCCAAAGTTGTATCACATGTAAGAGTACTGCCTGGCATAGCTCGGTTACCATCCCCAGGAATATTTCTCAGTGTACAAGCCTGCGAGGATGTGCAAGGGTAAAGTTTCACCCCACTGTGCAGAAGGCAGGATTAATACATTCAGTGCTGAAATACACATTTTCCTATTTACTACCAGATATAAATTACCAGCAGAGGGAAGAGAGGATTAGATCAGGGGACTCCATTGATGCAAATGTACTTTAATTCCAGCTTTTTATCCCAAGAGTGATATTTGCTGATATTTTAAAATCGCCTGTAGGCCTGCCAGAGCCAGCTTCCCCCGTCTCTAGAACATCCACCGTGAGCATAATTTTCTTGGTTTCCTCTACTTGAATGCCTTCCAAGTTTCTAATTGGTGAAAGGACAGGGTTTCTGCTCCTGCAGAGATCTGAAACACAGATTTTCTGGTCAAACGGCAGAGATACTATTTTGGCAGAGACTAATTTCCAAATCATCTGTGAGCTGCTCTCTTGCTGGGGAGATGTGAGTCGGTTGAGAGTTTCCATGGCAGAAAACAGATTCACTCAGGTCTGCACGACCTGGCTGCACTGGGCAAGGAGGGCTTTGCTGTGGTGTAACATCCCCAGGTGTGGCAGCCCTCTGTTAGGGAGGACTGAGGGTGAGAAAGATGAAGACAGGGATACAGAGGAGGACTCTCCCAAGGTTGCCAGAAAGCTGAGTTCCCCTTCACAGGTGTGATACCCAGTGCCCTATGGCCACAGGGAACCCATGGCCAGCTCCCAAGGTCTGGTGGGCACAGAATGGGGCCACAGCAGGCTCGTGGAGCTGTTTCCCCTCTCACCACTCAGGCAGAACAAACTCACCCCACACAGATTTCAGTTCAGGCCCAGGCAAGACTGCTGTGAACTCACTGAAATGAACCCCTCAGCAGCCGCCTCCTCTTTTACCACATAACATAAAAATGCAATGTGTCCTCATACAGTGTAGGGTCTTTCCTTATGGTAGCAACACTGCAGGGCAGGGGGATATTCAGCCTGAACAGACATAGTGTATTTGGTATAGTAGGGAAGTGTGGCTGGGACAATATTGGGTGTAATCTTACATGGCAAACGTGGCAAAAGTAGACAAGTAAACTGGAAAACAACCTGTCTGGTGCCTGTGATGCTGGAGCTGATATGAGAAGTGTTCAAATAGGATAACTCAGGCTCTGGGAATGATGCTGCTGCTCAGAGGACCCAGACATAGCTGTTTCCCGCCTGATCATAGGCAATGCATGTGCCATTAAATGAATGGATGTGGGCTTACCGGGATGTACTTCTAACATCCTTGTCTCCTCAGTGAGATTGTAGCCTTCCAGCCTGGCTGTTGTAAATGACTGCCTGGAGGAGGTAGTATCTGGAGGGGGGAGGCTTCAATCCCAAACACTGAATCAGTCAAGATCAGTCTCCTCTCTTAATATGCAAAGGAACTAACTTGAGCAACCTGGTTTACTGGAGGGTGTCCCTGCCTGCCCATGGCCAGGGGGCTGGAACCGTATGATCCTTAAGGTCCCTTCCAACCAAAACCATTCTGTGATTCTGTGATAATGAACTTCTGAAAACTGTGTCTTTTACCTTTTACACTCAGAGTACTAAAGGTAGGTTTGTTGGAAAGGCAGCTGTAACTTGTAATAACATAGACCAGAACCAGATCCAAGTATCTTCCGTTACATTTCCAGGTGTGGCTATTAGGCACTTCTTGATGTCTGCCCCCCAACTTTGCTCCTGCAGAGGTCAGACTTGCTACCTCTTTTTGAATAGTGGCATGTTCCCAAGCACCTCAGTGGCCATCAATGGCTTTAATCACAGAGCATGGTACTACTCGTGAGGAGTTGGCAGGCCCTGGCTCTGAATTGGTATCGGATGTTTGTGTTTCCTAGATCACATTACTCACACAGGGACAGTGGTGTTTGAGTCTGACAGGAGACATCTCTAGTAATGCCCGCTCTGAGAAATCAGACCAGTTCAGGAGGTGCCAGAGGTGGCAGAAGAGAGGATATGAGGCTTCCAGAACTATTCTTGGATTTAAATGAGACCCTGTGATGATTTGCATTTAAAAGGATTTTGTTAATTGGGCAAGAAAATCAAATATAAGCAGACAAACCCTCTACTGTCAGCAGGTGATCATAAGGTTCAATGGGTTCATAAGGGGGAAGGGAAGGGAAGGGAAGGGA
>VWZW01000129.1:129077-157547 GCA_013397115.1 Edolisoma coerulescens | reverse complement strand
AGTGACACAGTCAACAGTACAGAACAGATATTCTTGAGCCTAAGCCATTAGAGCACTCTGCCTACCTAGGGAGAGTTCTTCAGTAGTCGTGGTTTCAGGATACACCATGGTTTGATATTTCTGCAGAATTATTCAGAGCTTCTGTCCAAGCATAAGAGGCCCTATTCCAGGAGAGTAATGGAAGCAGGAGGGCGGAGTGGGGGGTATTGCCTTTTGTGTAAATATATTACATAAAATACATACCTTAAAACAACAACTACCAATGCCTTACATTGCCTGGAACCGGTTTCTATTGTTTCGAGTGACCTCTTATCTGAAGCATGGACTAAAGCCAGGCAAAGGCTGAAGTGTGTGTGGCACGCTGAGATGGGAATGAGGGCTGGCAAGTGCTATTGTTCTCCACTTTGCCTCCCAGTGAACAGCATTTAATTCTAGGTTTGGTTGTCAGAAGAGATTAGATATCTAAATTCTGGAGTCCATGAGTGGTCTGTCTGATCTCTTAGGTGCAGAAAACACGTTCTGCAGCAGAAACTGTCAGTTGCATGATTAAACCATTTGTGTGTTGCCACAGCAGTATAGTTCATGTTTGCAGGAAGTCAGCTTTTGAAAAAACCACTCAAACGGTACAAAAATAATTAAATTAACAAGGCTCCTGGGGATAAAGGATTCATTCTCCCAACAGACTGCCAGCAGGGATGAAGGCTGGGTTGTCAGCTCTCCGTAAAAGAGGTCTTTCTGGCGGAGCAGCAGCACTAGGAGCTGTTCTGAGGGAGGCCCTCTCCCAGTGAACAGCACCCAAACATAAATGTTCCTCAAAGATTAATGAAGACTATGATGTGAAGGATGGAAAGAAACCAAACGGAAAAACAGCATTGCAAAAGGGGGAGAAAAGGAATGAGCTAGTATTTAAAATGCTTACCAGCAGAGGACACATCTGTTAGGTTTTGGCAGAACAAAAGGACATTGCAAAGAAAGTCAGAGAAGTGCTGCTTTGCAAAATATTCCACAGTCAGCTCTGAAATCATATGTGTGCATAACTTCCAGAGGTTTGAGCAGAAGGATGTGAAAATGTCTGCTGCATTTTTTTCTCCCACAGACAAGGGGAATATATTTTTCCTTATAAAAGTGAGGGATTATGAAAGAAATTTCTCAGGAGGTGTGCTGCCCTGGTGCACTCCCACAGGGGACCTCCACACAGGGAGAGCCTGTGTCTCCTCTCCATGACAGTTAACTGCAATCATTGCTTGTAGGGGGTTTAAAGCACATGTGTCTTGCTCCTGCTGTCCAAAAATGCCACAGGACTGGGCCGAAGGAAATTGTGCTCCTTTCCTTCCTGCAACCAACCTTTTTCCATGCAACATGTCCAAGGCCCATGACAGAGAGGATGCAGTCACTTCTGCAAGGCATCCAGCACCCTTCTGGAGGCACCCTGTACTCGGCGGGTGCAGGGGTGCCAGGCTGTGGGGGCCTCCAGCCTGCAGGCAGGTATCTCCTACCTTGGACCAGCACCAGCTCTCCCACTCTGACCCCCAGCTCTGTGCAGTGGTATGTGGAACTGACAGTGGCAATAACAGTCCATCTGGTGCATATATTAAGCAAGACAAAATAAATGCAGGAAATAGTCCTGTTTGGATGTGAGGGGTAGGTAGGGGGGACAGGGAAGCCTGCACAAGTCCTGTTCTGGTCAAAAGGGTGAGGCAGAGCATGGTCCCTGCTGTCCCCCGGCTCAGAAGTAGATGGAGAAGAGAAGAGAAGAGAGCAGCTAGGAACACTGGCACTCATGGGCTACTTGCTCTCTCATTACTTGTGAGGCTTTGGAGGGAAAAATTACGAGGAATCATGAAGGAGGATATGCTGAGGGAAAGAGCTCTGGGGAGTCTGGCTTCTGCTCACACTCAGCATCCACTCTCTGGGGAAGGGGCCATACCCTCCAACGTTGTATCCTTATTGCCTCCAGCCTTGCTTTAAATAAGGTCACCAAAGGAAAACACGTTTGCGGTGCTGGTGTAGAAACTCCCATCCCATGCAACAACAGTTCTGCTTGCATCTTATTTTTTCCCTCTCTTATCTTTGCCTACACATGGCAAAGGTCTGGCTCTCCTGTGGGCTGTAGAGGGACTGTACAGTGGGACCCAGCCTCAGCTGGCTGCTCTGCTCTGTGGTAGTGAAGACAATTAATAATATGAGCAAAGAAGGGAGGGTTTGTCCAGAAGGAGGAAGCCTGTGTGAGCAGAACTTGATAAGCAACATCACAGAGACTTGTTTCTGTGAACAGTAAATTGTAGGCTAACACAGCTCTGTGTTTCACATAAATTTTATTGTGTTTTGGAGGAAATTGCATACAATCAATCAGGTTACTCCAAGAGCAGGCAGTATGTTTCATGTGTGCAGTCTGGTCTTTTTCTTTTCAGCTACTCAGCATAATTCTTAGCAGGATTTTATGCTCTAAAGGGTAAGTAAAACTATCAGCATCCAAGGGGACATCTCTTCCTATTGAGGTTAATGACACTTTTTGGAAAATTCCTAACTATCCTGAAATTAGGAAGAGGCATTCTGTCTTTCTGTAAAAATTCAATAATACCTCTGCATCATTTCCTAATAAAACTATCTGAAAATGTTCTCCGTAGACACAATGTACTGCCAGTGTCAGAGAACATTTTCTTCAACACAGAGCTTTTTATTTGTTGTAATTTTTGTCATACATCACCGTGTCAAATCTTTTTATAAACAACAACTGAGTGGTTTTGAGTGGAAAAATTTTTATTCTGAAAAACAGTTCTGGATTTGCAAGAGAAAAGAAATGCTAATGGAGCTGCAACTGCTATAACAAAGTACATTTAAAAAACAAACCGTGATGGCTGAAGATTAATCATCTGACAGTGAGGAAAGTGTTGCTCAAGGAAGGAACACAGACACTGTGCTTGTGAGTGCCAGCTTCCATCTTCATGTACCTCCCCTCACCTCTGTGCCGTGGCACACTGCTCCCAGCCTTGTGCCAGCACAAGTTCCCTTTTGTTGCACTGTGTTTCAGGGAGTTGAGATGGCTTTTAGATGGAAAATAATGGGCTGAGTAATTTTTTGGGGCAAATGAGACCCCCTCTCCAGTTTAAAGTGTGGCAACTGCCAGCAGAGCGAGGGCACGTGCTACAGCATGGAGGCAGGAAGAAGCAGTTGCAGAAGTGCTATAAATTAGACAGGCTGCTGAGGACTTTCTCCAAAGTAATGGGCTTGCTTTCTACTTTTCTGCAACAATACTTAGCCAATGCTTTTTCTCTGATGTCAATGCACTTACATATTTATTTTCCATTTATAGAGCTGAACTGAGAAGCAAATATGTTTCTTGGGGAGCCCACAACTATCTGCAATTTCCCCTCTAAATAAAACCAAGAACTTCCGTTCCCAATTACCTTCTTGTCTGTTACAATCCTGGGTTATCATCTCTACAATTAAGTATAGTCAGACCTAGCATTAAAACTAGGCATTGAAAAAAAATCCTATAAAAACAAAACAAAGAGTCCATATTTCAATCATTAAAAAACAAAAGGTATCAAGGCTTTCCTTGATTTTGGATAGTCCGTAAATGTCTTGAGATAGTACCTGAAAGAAAATAAGCAAGACAATGAACCTGCATACATTGAGGGAAACTGCATAGTTTCAATACAGCTCAGCTGGGGAATCTTAAAACTGCTCCAAACTGCCTTGCTTTGTTATTTTGGTGTGTTATTCTGCAAAAGAGCAGTTCAGAAACTATTTACACCTGGTTATTTAATTAACTGGTAATACTGTTAAGGTTCTAACAGGCCTAAAGTAGAAATTTTAGGAATTCAGAGCAGGGGACTATATCTACTCCAAAGGGCTGCAGAGGTTGCAAGGGAAACCCCAGGAAAGGCTCCCGTTTCTGAGGCTCTGTAAAGACAGGCTTTAACAGGGCGGAAGCAGTGATGGAACTCACATTGGATTAAATGACTGTCAGGCCAGGCCCACTTGACAGGGCCTCCAGCTGACTGCCTGCCTTGCACAAATAAGCCAATACACCTCCTGTACATGGTATTACATTTCAGTTTTATCCCAAATCCTGGCTCTGGTCTCCCCTGGCATTTTGCAAACTGCATTCTGAGAGGAAGTAGCAGCATGTGGCAAGGAGCAGTTTGATACCTGTGATGGTGATAAGCACGTGGACCAATGCAGCAAAGAGTGAAAAAGGCAAAGGCGAAGGCTGGTAGGGACCAGGTTGCAATGGCAAAACCAAACCATTCCACAATTTCTCCAAAGTAGTTGGCTCCAGAAACGTAGGTGAACAGTCCTCCTGCAGCAACAGAAAAAATATTTAATTTTTACAGTCCTCTCCTGCACACGGAAGGTTCATTCATATAAAATCAGCAGCAGAATACGTTCCCTTTCTCATTCAGAGCCCATTGCAGCAACCTAAACGCACTTCCCTGAAGCCAGTGGAGCCATGCTAAAGGGGGATCTTGCTCAAAATTCTTGTATGAATACAAGAATCAAGGGTGATTATGACTCAGGGCTTCCAGCACTTTCACAATCATTTATTTTCATTTGGAAAATAACTGAAGAAAGACCATTATTAGATTTAAATTATAATAATTAACATTAATAAATTCTTCTCATGCACTAAAAATATTTTGCAGCTTCACTGCCTTTGGGGAATGCAAAATCTGGATCCCAGTTTTTCGCAACATTTGCAAGTGGCAGGTAAGTATTGGAGGTGAGAAACTCTGGGAGAGATACCACCATCCATAACAAGCCAGCAGGAGACAACACCAAGCCCAAGAAATTCTTGGATCCCCATGCATATTGCTCTACAGAGCAAGACATTTCCTGGAAAGACAATTCAGCACCTTGCATCCTTGGTGTTATTTTCCCCTGAAGTTTACACTTTAGATCCACCTTTTGCACGGTATGAAGTTCACTACTACTTCTTTCTGGGCAAGGAGAAGACTATTTCCTTCTTTGCAGCTGCCTTTTACAAAGTTAAAATCCTCTTTCTGTGTCCCACTTCAATCTTCTCTGAATTACCAGCCCGTTTCCTAAAACCTCTCCTCACAGTTCATGTTTTCCAGATACTCTTGCTGCTTCCCTTGGACTGTCTGCAGCCAGCCCACACCAGTCCCTGCAGCTTGGAGTGGCACCTGAACCGAGTACCTGTGCAAGACCAGCTTCTCTGCCATTATTGTCACTTTCCTGTGAATTCAGTCAGAAAACATTATCTATTCTGCTGCTCGACTTCCTTCAGGGAAGTAGGGGATAAGAATATACCTTGAGGAATCTTGTAAGTGACTTCCCCGGGTTTCCTCAGCTGGCGCAGCAGGAGATCACTGTGAATGTTGATTCCCATTCCCAGAAGAAATAAGAGGAGGCCTGAGAAACCAACAAGAAATGGATTAGAAAGACAGCTCTGTCTAGGTATCCCTACTCAAGCTCATGTGTGAGGTTTGTCTTTGCAACAGACAGATAAGGGTCATAAGGTGAGGTGGGTGGATTCTTTTTGAAGTCAAAAGATGCATTGCTATTAGGAAGGCTGCTGAACAGGAGAAGCATAGGTGACTGGTGACACCAGAGCACTTTCAGGTGAACTTCCCAGGTGGCCATAGTCACCATTTATTGAACACTCAGGAGGGACACAAAGTACCCCTGGACACTACTGTCTGATGACAGCCAGCCACAGCTGTGGACATTACTGCAGAGTAACCACTGAGCTGTAGGCAAGTACCAATACTCTCATTTTACTGCTGGGGAAAGAGGAGCACAGAGACACAATCTCATCCAGCACCTCTCTGTGGCCAGGAAAGGAACCCACATCTCAGCACCTCTCAGTCCACTGCCAGTGAGGCTGCTTGGACAGAGCTATGGGCGTGGATGGAAAGCAGGTACTCGCCGAAGGATGCTGACATTATCTGGCCAGAGTGATCCATTGACCAGATACCATTTAACTGAAAAACTAGAGCCATTTGATTGAGAAACTCTGCAGGTGACATGCCCCACGTTTCATGCCACGCTGGACACTGAGAAAACCACCTCTGACAATGACTGGAAAGCAAGAAAAGAAATAATATGTGCAGTACAATGTATAGATAAAAGACTAAATGCTGATGAAACCTCAACATTTCCAGTAGCAACAGAAAGCTGGTAAGAGTCTGTAGAGGATGAATTTACTGTTTATTTTTTCTTTAATATTTGAAGTACCGCTAATGCTGATTTTCTTTTTTCTTTTTTTTTCATATTAAATATATATTTTACTTATCATGCAAATTACATGATGTGGTGTTTTCTTTGTTGGGTTTGTGAGGTCTTACTAAATAATGTCCAGAATTTTTAATATGTGATGCTGTCTGAAAAGAGTGAACTTGCATCCATGGTCTGAAACAGGGTACAGGGAGTACCTTGATTAGTTTGTACTTGTCGTATCCAAAACATTTCCTCAGACCTCCACGATAATCCTCATTTCTATGTTTACATTTAAAAAACACTCTCTGTACAGTACCAAATCCATAATGCCATCTAACTGCTCTTGTTCAGCTATTCTCTGAGGGATTTTACAGAGTGAAATTCAGCTAGGCTATTAAGTTACGGAATATAAAGGAATCGTATTAACATACAACCAGACTGTGCGTGATCTCTAATCTTCCCCTGTGCCTTACACGAGAAAAAAGAGCTCTTTGTCCCTAAAGCCTCATTCATGCTGGGGTTTTGCCCTCCTTTTCTCTCCCACTCAGAATAGCTGCATCAAGTGCAAAGCTCCCTGGCAGGGAAGAGAAAGCCACGGCTTGTTCTCGCACACAGCCACTGCTGGGTGCACACTTCTGGCTGAGCAAGGGCACACCCCCACGCACCTGGGGCCTGAGATTGCATCTCCATGGCCCGTAGCAGCAGGAGGTGCTGGCATAGTGTCAGTAAAACAAGGCTCGTGATTTGAGACTAATACATAACATCGTACACCTTCAAAGGTGGCTGCCTAGCAGAAAAAAAAAGGTTACTGCACGTTTACTTGTTCTATCTGGGCCAGCAGGCAGGTCTTATGCTGATTTCCATCACAACAGATTTGACTCACATGTTCACTGAAGATTAGGACATAATTCAAAATGCTTACAAATTGCTTGGAGATTAGATCTTGGGAATCCTGCAGCTGTAATTACCTGATGTAAATCTGATGTCGGTGCACCAATCGTTTGGATATTCAGCGCAGTAAATCAGGTAGTACCCCTGGAGGAAGCCATTATAGATACAGAATAACATGCCAAAGAAAAGCAATTGCAGTGGGAAAGGTCTGCCTCTAGTGAAGAAAGGGTAAATAAATGTCCTAAGGTAGATAAGAAAACAGAGTCAGCACATTGCTCATGATAACATTGTATTTGCAATTTCTCTGCTGTAGGGAAAAAAACTTGAACAAAGCACAAAGTAGAAAATAGGTCAATCAAGACAAAAAAATTGAAAAGAACTGCAACAATATAAGATCAGCTATTAATGGGAACATGAGGTACTACAGATACGTGTCTTTTTCTGGTCCTTCAGGACTGCACACAAGGTGGGAAATTAGTAAGCTCATCCAGATTCACTGATGCTTTGAGAATGTCTCTGTATCTTTCTCCAGGCTTGTTGGTGAAAACGAGGAATTTGTGCCCACAAAGAGCATTTTCATTTTAAGACTTGATTTAATGCTCCAGTGGGCCATGTGAAGATTGGTTGCTGTGGAGGGATACAGGCACAATGATGTTCAGACATCACTGATGTTTGTGAGGGGCAGTACCAATTGCAATATTGATTCTCCAAATGAGTATTACTATGCCATGAGCATCATGAAGGAGCATCTCTGTTATGGAGAACACATTCCTGATCCCACTACAAGACCGATCCCTGAGGGCTTGAACCCATGGTAGCAGTTGGAGTTGAAGGTAGTGTTGAGACCCCTCTGGCTCTCACCCCCTGCAGTATACAGCCTAAGGTGCAGTTCCCTTTCCCAGCCTCTCCCACTTCACTCAGAAAGAGACCCCCATGCATCTCTAACACATAGAAGCTCTGTGCTGCTCTGCTTGGACACTTTGACGTAGAGGCAGAGCAATGTTTTTGCCTGCTTGGAGAGCTGCTTTGCTTCCAGTCCCTGCCTCCCCTCCATGCTTTCAAACTTTTCTTTAAAATAAGAAGAGCTAAAGCCCTAAGTTTAAGATGCCAAACACCAAGATTTCCGTGCAGCTACAGCACCTAGGTCTTAGACAAAAGCTGTGCTAACAGTAGCATTAACATGTGTATGAGCAAATAATTGGTGCTTGTACAGTTTTAATTTTTATATATGTTTGCTTTAGGTGGGAGTATCCCTCTTGACACTTTGGACAATCCATATCATCCCTGGGAGAGTAAAACAAAGAAGTTAAACTCGTATTTAGTAAGTATTTTCTTACCTGGCCAATTAGGTTCTGTAAATGGTAAAATCTACACTCTTAATTTCTTTCTTTTGCCCTCTTGGGCTTTGGATGGTGCTCATCATACCAGTACATAAGCATTGCAAATAAGTAATTCACATTGCACGTTGCCAGTGTCACCTTAAGCAAGCAGAGGCATAAAATGTCATAATATTATAAATCTAGATTAAATCATACTGTGTCTGGAAGTGAGTAAGCAGAGTATAAGCAGCAACATGTTAATGTATTCACTGCTTTCCAAAGCAAGGTAAGACAGATTTCCAGCAATTAAGGCAGCTGTGATGCAGAAGTGCCAAATGCTTCTAAATATAGAGAAACGTAAGAGGTATGGAAAATATTCTTCAGACAGTGGTATCACATTTGTCATATTTATTACAGAATGGAAGGGAATGCTCTTTGGAGTAATGTTGCCAATTATCACTGGTTTTGCCCTTTGGGAATGTGATGCTGGAGTTATGAGTAGGCCTCGCCTACAGCTTTGGCATTCTGATCTGCTGTTGAGGTCATATTGACAAATTGGACCTGAACAGTTGCAAGAAAAAGTGTGAAACTTGCAAACACAGGCTCAGAGACAGCAAATTGTATAGAAGAGGGAATGATGCAAACCACAAAAACTGAGTTTAGGAGGTGACTTTATACAGCAGATCCAAGTCGGACTGGCACTGCTTTATCCTTTGTCAAAACCAGTCAGGTTTAAGAGGCTTTGAGTTTTTGCAGCTGATACAAACAGAAATTTCTCAGGTCCCAGAAAAGCTGATTGTTTCCATGCTGCTTCCTGATGCTGCTGTTGCAGGATAGTGGTTACAGGCCCCTGAAAGGTGGCTTATCCTGCAGTAACAGGAGGCCACGGGCCTCTCTACCATGGAGTGGATGCAGGACAGAAAGAATCTGCATGCCAAGTGAAAGTACAATGGCAGGGGAGCCAGGAGTCACCAGCTTTGTTTAGTTGTTGCGGCAGTAAAATCCTGGTATCACTGTAGTCCTGTCTCATAGCAGTTTGGACAATCCAAGTCAGGATTTCATCCAAGAATCTTTGTTGTGGAACATATTCCCAAAGGATATCTCCATGGGTCTGTAAAACCAGAGGCCAGATTCAATTGTCTGTATCAGAACAATGCCCTGAGTATTTACTTTAATACAGCACTTGTCAGGTTGTACTACATGGCTAGTTGAGGGTGCACAAACTATTCCTGATATGATTTGAAAAAGCAACAGAGATAAAGCAGGGGCATTTAATAGTTTTAAACATTCCATGGAAGAGTCTGCAACTCTGATGGAACTATTTTGCAGTGTGAAAATCAAAGAGGGCTTGAAGACCACCATTTTAGAATAACAGAACAAATCTGGCCTTTTTGTTTTAGTCCAATGACAAATTTGACCTTTTACTTTCAGTGCAATATTGATGACTAATTCATTACTCCTTTATTATCTTTACCAGCCAAAGGCACTGCATCTGACTAAACCATTGCCAACAGCTTCTTTTTAAATGAATGAATAATGAGTTATTCATTTTCTTCCCCATCATTTATTTTCTGAAAGAACAGGTTTTGAAGAGAAAATCATTTGACATTGCATCAAATTTCATCTTACAGGTATTAGTCTAGCTTCTTGAAAACTCTGAAGACTCTCACCTAAACCAAGGGAAAGTATAGGTTTGCTCTTCTTTCCACAGAAGGTGGAAATCTTTTCACAAATGTTACCATAATCCACTAAGAGTAGATTGTTAGTCCTCCAACAGTTTGGCAGTCAGAGCTGTTTATGCTCCTGCTGTGTCTCCTCTCCAGGGCCTAGATGCAGCAGGTCAGACAGTAGCAGCTCATTTTTCACTCTGGAAACTCAGGGTCAAGGGTGCCAAGAATGGGGCACACCTGGCTCCCTCCAAGCCTGTGGGTCACCAGCCTCATGCTGTGTCTGCCCATCTATGCCTCTGCCACCAGGCCTTCTTCTGGCTCTAAGCAGGATGAGCAAAGGACTGGGAATCAGAAAGATTGCAAGGTGGGCAGGGCTGATGTGGTGCCTTTCTCCTTGAAGGCAGGTAGGTGCTGGCCATAACCCAACTTTGTCCTACTCGTGCTGGGGCATGGTCTGAATGCCCTGGCCCATCCCCTGTGACCCTGGCTAGCCTCCAGAAGAGAGTTATGGACTTCTCCTAAGCAGGAATGCTCTGAGTCCCTGCAGGGATTTTTTGGTTCTTCTTGGACAATGTGGGGCAGGGCCTGCCCTGAATCCCCAGTGAGGATGAACCAACACGCCGAACGGTGCCTGGGAACCACTTCCCCACAGTCTGGGCTCCACATGCTCTGGTTCCCCGTTTGTCCCACCCAGACGTACAAAAGGTGAGGAAGGCTGGTGGCTCAGGTCAGGGCAGGCAGCCAGGCCCTCCCGTGAGGGTGATGCCCTCAGGGCCCTCCCAGCTCATGTGTACACTGAGGTGACCCTGAAAAACTCTCCACAGACTGGTGGGTGTTGTGCAGTTGCTGCAGAGGTCATGCAGTAGGTGAGACACCCTGCTCCATCGAGGGCCCTTGTTGCAGTCCCTTTTCTCACTCCCTGAAAACTCCTTGCTGAGGTGCTGTCTGCAGTTCTCACCCCATTAGTGTTACCTTCTCAGACAAAGACCTCTCTAAGTCAGAGGACGTCTCTCTAGACTCTGGTGGACCTCCTTCCTTATGGGAGTGTTTTCATTTTCTCATTTGTTCAAATACATGTATCTCAGGTGATAAGAAAAACTATGTGATTTGTGTTACACTAACTACAGACCAGTCAGAAGTGAAAGGATTTGCCTGCTATCAAACCACGGATTTACTTTCAATCCATCTTGTGCACAGATTGAAAATATTGGAGTCCAAACCTGAGGATATTTCACAGACCAGTTCTGTTTGCACCAACAATTAACATCATAGGGGTCTTTGCCATAGGTTGTCACTGGAATCACATTACCAGGGAGCTGCTGGCACCCTTGGCATACCTGACCACTTGGACAAAGGCTCAAGTTGTTCACAGACATGATGGACTTTTACTTTGGGGGGCTGTGACGCCTTACACGAAGCCTCTAATTATTCTAGAGAGTTATGGATGTCAAATTACATGTCCCAAAGACATCTGCTGCTGAAGAGTCTGCACTTACTTTCTGAGCCCCATCCTGTAGGTTATTTGTGAATTGCACTCTGAGGTAATTTTAAACTTTTACTATTTTTGAGTTGTGTTACATGAATTCTCATTGAATATTTATAGGAGAAAACTGTCAAGTCCACACCAGGACACAATCTGGCACCTAATTTTCCTGTGGCCAATTAAAAATTTTCAGTTATCCCAGGCTGGGTTTAAACAAATGTAATGGGTAAATGTTCCGTTCCGAGCAGCAGATTAATTTGCTATCAGTTTAAGGGGAAAGTAAAAAAAAAATACTCCAAAATACTTTCAAAAGTGAAATGAAGCATTTTAACCCTCCTTCATCATGGTACCTACAGATGCCCCAGCATCACAATGCAGGTAGAACCTCCTCACCTGTCATATTCCTCTCCTTAAACATCCTACCCTGAGATGCTTTGCCCTTCCCTTCCCTACTTACTCTGCCACAGTCTGAGAAGGTCATCAGTCAGGAATATTTAGACAAAAAGTAGGTTATTAGCAGCTATTTGTACTGTGCAGGGTGGACCGTGTCCCTTTTGCTAGGCTCTGCACAGTGAGACATGGTCTGTCACAGACTCGGGAACAAAAGCTGGGCTGCCCCCAGGTGACTCACCAGCAATGCCGGCAGGCAGGAATCGCGGACTGCCCATTAAGCCTCTGGCAATACCCACTGCAGGTGCAGGACGGACAGCAGGTCTCAGCTCCTGTATTGCTGTTATATCTCATCTCCTGATGTAAGGAAGCTGTAAGTTCAGGAGCTGAACTTTTTTTCTGCAGCTGATGTCCAGCTACAGCTGCCTGAGGAGCCGCCAGTGCAAGGGGGGTGCAGTGGCCGTGTGTGCCACTGGGTGACCCCAGCGGCAGGGCACATCTTCCTGGCAGAGCAGGAATGTTCCTCATTCCTGCATCACTGGGACAATGTGAAACCATCAGATAACTGTAATCACTTCCTGGATCATGGCCCAGTTTGTAAACTCATCTTAAATCATTGAACAGAGTCCGTGAGGGGAGCAAGAGAACTACCTTTTCATTTTAATCATGCAGACTAATTTATCTAATGATGACAAAAACAAAGTTGGAATGAGCTCTCCTTTCCAAGAGAGCAATATTTTTCCACATGGAAAATACCTTACTTCCGTGTTCCTCCAAAGATCTTTGGACAAACTTTTGATGGCTATGATTTAAGGAACAAGAAAGATACATTATTTAAAATCTTATGATTCAGCTGTATAAAACAACACTAAACCTGCCATATCAGGTTCATTTCTGAGGATTCTGTCTAAAAAAATTGGCTCAATCTACAGTCCTTGGGATGTTTGTGTTTCGCTTCCAAGATTCATCCAACCTGAAGCCTGTTTGTAGGGACACTCTTTCTATGTGGTCTCATAGTATCAGGTCTGGGGCTGGATGAAGACTTCTGGCAGGAGCAAACTCATCTTTCTTGGTTGAGAGATACAGGCACACATCTGATCAGGGGGTGAGAGAAGGACTGAGGAAACCCTGACACAGAAGGCACCATAACTGGGTTTCAAGGAGTTCTTGAGAAGAGCAATGGAAAAAAGAAAGTTTGGGCAGCACTGATTTAATGCAAAGACATCAGAAATGCAGCAGGATTCAGTGGCAAAATGAGAAGAGACTTGTAAGAGACTGCCATACTGAACCATGGGGGCTGCTGAACTTGTACTGAAGATTAATAAGAATAAACTTATTTGAGATAAAAAATAACACACAATACTAGAAAATAATTTATTTGGGAGAGCTGAATAGCTGTGACCAACAGTTGTCATAATACCGAAAGGATGTTACTTTGAATGCAATGAAATTTCTGTTAAATGTAATATAGAAAAAACACTGAAGTAAAGAGCTTGGTAGGACTGAAAGAAGGGGGATAATCAGAAATTACAGACAAAAGCAGGTACTTTAATAAAGAGAAGACAAAGGTTTGGAATTAATATTAATTTTTATATTTCAGGGATACATTATATTCCATTGAAGGGAGGCAGAAAGTAGCAGCTGCTGAGGACAATTGACCATCATTTACTGCATTTTGATTTGAATGATCTGACTCTGGCTTCTGCCAAGACAGAGTGCTGACTGTGAAGGACCTCTGCTCTAATCCAGCATGATACCTTCAGGGTTTCATAATGTCTCATGACTCATTTAACATTTTACACAAACTGAACGTCTCAAAGATGATAAACTCCCTAGAATAGATTAGCAGTTCTTAACACCAGCATTTATGAGTAAAGCTCCAGCGTGGTACTTGCTGTGCCAGGAAGGCTGACACCATGGATGACAGCACTGGCAGAACAGTTAAAAGAACCAGCAACTGCACTTGACTTGTGGCCACAGAGCTAAATACAGATTTCAAATTGAAACCTTGGCGACGGGTCAGAAAAGCTCAGTTGCTTGCAACTGCATTTGAATAAAGGGGGGTTATAGGAAAAAATATTTTCAAAAGCATGTGTATCTGATGGGAAAGGCTAAAAATAGAATGCTGCTTCTATATCACTGCCAATCATTGCTGGAAAAAAAAATCATGCATTTAACCTTGGATAAATTTAAGGAATCTGAGCTATGTAACACTCAGTTCCAACATTATAGACACCTAAACTAATAATTCTGACCATCTAGAACTAGCCAGTAATGCCTCATTGATTGATATAAATTTTAAGCATGCTACGCAGTTAGCAAAGTAAGAAGGATAAACACAGTTTAGGGATAAAGCTCAGACCTCTTTACATTGCACACAGATATTATTAGATGCGCTACATTTAATAAAATACAAGTAGTTGGAAAACAAATGAAGAAAAAGGAAAGGAATAGGACCTTAAAAAGAGTATTTGGTTTTAATTAGTAAAGAAGAATTGTGTAGGCTTGACTCCAAGGCAAAAATTTTTGCTCTTCTAAATTCACTGCAACAGCAGCCAGGTTTCAAAAGTGTTTTGCAATTCTGTTTATAAATTACTTCATTACTCCTCTTGGTTTTCTTCCGTTATTTCTGAAAATGTCACTAGAAAATCTGGGGTTTCCCAGTGACCACCAGCATCCAGACAGAACCAACAAAGGAGAATTCTTCTAGTAAAATCATGAAAAACATAGATCTTTTCTATTGGTTTTGCAGATATAGGAACAAAACACTGTACTTCAATTATTATGCATTTTCTAAAGGGACACCAAGAACAGAATTGTTGGCTTTGGTGCACTAACAAGCTGCCTCAGCAAGTCATAATCCATCAGCAAATTACACTCAGTATACATTTTTACCAGCATATTTGTTTCTCAAATGTTTCCATTTTGGTATAAACACCAAATAGGTTTGAAATATTCTTAATTAAAAATACTATTTTATTTTCATTTGCTATTAGCTAGCCACTTATTTCTTTCCTTTTTGTTTGTATTGTGGAAAGGAGATCAGAATGAGAGCTGAACTAAACAAAAGGAAGAATTGACTGACTGCCCGTAACCAAAGACAACTGAAACAAGAGCCAGAGGAAAACAGATATTAATACCTTCTCACCATCCCTTGTCAAATTGGGCATATTCATTGGAAAGATGGGGGTTTGTTTTTGAAGTACTTATCTCTTTCATCGCCAAAGAAGGTGAATGGAGCTAATAGAGCAAAGGAAATACGTCCTCTGTACAGATCCCTGCTGAAATCAGTACCGTCCCCTACAAACTTGCAGTTTGTCCTCAGACACTACACAGCCAAGTTAGTGGAGCACAGAACGTACAGCCTGATAGACTTCTTGTCTAAACAGTAATCCTTGTAACAGCCTCTTTGAATCAGAGTCCTCTGTACCTGCAACAGCAGGAGACAGAACTCATTTCTACATGTAACTTAAGTAACCCTATGTTCTTGAAATAGGTTTGTTGAGTGAAGGAATTGACATAAATTGGATATGTTACAGGAGAGGGATGGTAGGAGCAGACAATGTCCTGCATCTTGACTTCAGATTTTTACACTGTCTCACATGTCAACTTTATAAGTAACTTGGGGTTTCCTGGTTCAGAGGATGTTAAGTGGCTGCAAAACTGATTGAAAAATTATATCAAGGAATAGTAAACAATTGTTTACTATCAAACTAGAAAGATCTTTTGAGGGACGTTCTGGAAAAGCCTTTTCTGGTACTACTCAGGAGGTTTTTCATTAATATTATGCCCCTGGGGAAAAAAATACTTGCGATGTTTGTGGCTGACACAGCTCTGAGAGATGCTGAGCACACCAAGAATGAAGGCCAGAGTTTAGCCTAGTCTTGAAATACTTGTTTGATAGTTTTAAAACAGTTGATTTAATTCAATAAAGACAATGGCAAAATATTACACTTAACTAAGACCAAATGTAAAAGACAAGATGAAAAATGGGCTGGATAGCAGAGGGAATGCTGGTGGGTGGCAAACTGAGCATGAGCTGATGATGTCAGGCTGTTGTGAAAAAGGCAAATGTTAAAATGTGTAGTGGGAATGGGCATGTTGTTGGAGACACCTGAGGTAATATTTCCCCTTCTCATGGCATTAGTAGGAACTAAAATGATGCTCTGTCCAGCTGAACTCAGCACTCTCTAAAAGACAAAGTGGAAGCAGCCCAAAGAAAAACAGCTGTGGTCTAGGAAATGTGACATAAAGAAAGACTGAAGGACTCGGGGCTTTTTAAAATAACAGAGAAAACCAGTGGAAGACATTATAACAATCTGCAACTGTATAAAAAGCTCCTGCAAAGAATAAAGGAGTGAAACATTCTCTTTGTCCACTGGGAACACAATAAGAAGCAGTAGGCCTGAACAGGTGTGTAGAAAATGCAGCTTAGACATTAGGGAAAGACAGTGAAACACTGGAACATACCAGGAGTCTCAATAAGCAGCAATTGCTAAGGACAGACCAGACAGATGTCCATCAGGAATGAGAAGAAAATTTGAAGACTGTATGTGGCCAGGAACTGCCTGGGAATGGGAACTGAGTGCTATTTTTGGTCAGAGAGAGGCTCTGATGGACTCAGCATCAGGCCAGCTATCACAGTTGAAGCCCTAATTAAACTTGGTCCAGATTTGTACTTTCATGGGGATTAGAGGACAGGACTACTTGTGTAGGGATTAAAGTTCAACTTGACTGGATGGATTGTGGTGATGACAAATGTGAAGGTCTCACAGTGCTTCAGGATTACCTCTACTACTTGATAGTATCTAAAGGGCAACAGTACTAAGAGATTATGAGAATATTTGTTGTTTTATCTAAGCAATAGTGGGTCAAAGCCTTAGCCAGCCAAAGGTATCTCCTTCTTTTCTTCTTCAGAAATAATCACTTGATATTTATGAAAACAGATCACTTTGTTCCTATTGCTAAACTGTGAGAGTCTGCCAAAAGCGTGAAATACATGCCAGAGTAACTTAATCAGACACTATGCTATGCACTTCAAAAAGTTCCCTGCTCCACTGGAGCAGAGAGTTCTAAGAGTTCACAGAGGCTGAGATCGTGAGCAGAACAGAAGGATGTATCTACACCAAAACTGGCACAAAATCCAAGGATGCACGCATCTGTGCTCTTACAACTGCACTTACCAGATAAAGTATCATTATTTTCCATAAATTGTCCATGTGGGCCTGAGAAATGACCAAAGGAAGACAGACAATTGGTATTCTATCCTTATTCAACATTAAATCTTGGTAAGGCTACATCCAGCCAACATACGGAACCTCTATGATCTCATGGCACTCATGGCAGTATTTACACATAGAAAGGAACAAAATTTGAAGTGATCAGGTCAGGTCCTGAGTTTCTGCTCACATTAAAATGATCAGAGGACTTAGAAGTCAGTTTTTTTCCTAAGGAAAAACTGCCATGAGCTGACTCTGAGTCACAATCATCTCTGTTTCCTCCCAAAATATGTCAAAAGATTTCCTATCACTGAAAGCTGTTGTGTGAATCACTCAGCACAGTGTGAATATCATCCCTTGATACCTGGATACTGCCCTCTCACATCATGACCTTTTCCTTTCCACTTCTTCTCACTCCTGCCCCACTACTGCCCTAGATGTTTTTACCAGCTCTCCTACTTGTCCCTTCCTGTACTCCTTCACCTGACCTTTCTATCTCTTGCCACCTTGTAGCCCTGACTGTAAACCTCACAGTGGCTTTTATTTCTCTGCATTCAAGACA
The DNA here is from genome assembly GCA_013397115.1 of Edolisoma coerulescens. Classification (NCBI taxonomy): domain Eukaryota; kingdom Metazoa; phylum Chordata; class Aves; order Passeriformes; family Campephagidae; genus Edolisoma; species Edolisoma coerulescens. The sequence goes on along the minus strand of VWZW01000129.1, from coordinate 139,827 downwards.
GGTTGTATTTTTCCTAATCCATGTTGCCAGAACTCCAGCTAGGAGACCACTTCTTCCCTGTTGATTATCTTAGCAGCCAGAAAAGCCTTGCTTCTGTCCCTGTGGTGCCAGCCTGGACCATACTTGGCTGGATTGCAGGCTCATGCACTGTGGTCCTGCTTATAACCTCAGATGAACCAGAGGAATAGACTCTAAAAATGTTAGCTGACGACCTTTATGTTTGAACAGATAGAAATGCATTTCTCAGACAACTCCACCAAGTTTAAATTGCTTTCCCTAGGAAGAGCCAGAGATGTGTCTCGCTTTAGTAACCCTAATCTGGGCCAAGTTTTAAAATGTGAATGTTTTAATAGTTCTTTTTTTTAAAAAAAAGGTTCTAAAGAGAAGCAAACAGGCAAAAAACCCTCAATAGCATAATGTAAGTACTTTTCTTCCTCTCTGTCATTTCTGAACATTTCTTCCTCTCCTGTTCTCAGGAGCAACAGAAGTTTTATAGAGGTCCAATCATTGTCCTACCCCAGATGTGTTACAGGAGTCACTGGAAGGTTTACTTAGGACCACACTGTCTAGAGGTATTTTCATGTGCATGTCTAGCAGGAGACCATGCTAATGTGACTATACTTCTTTGGGTAGCCCAGCAAACTTATTCAGAGCTCTCTGTAGCCTTCCTGCCCACCCTGAATGATGGCATGACAACCTAGACCAAGGAGACTTGGCTTTGTGGGAAAGTCACCCAGCCCATCTTTACCAGTACTTCGAAGTGCTGCAGGCTGTCACTCTGCCTCAGGATCTGCTTCAGCACAGTCCTGCCTGGGAACTGATCTGTTCCTTAGCATCTCCCCTAGGCAAACCCTCTTTCTCTAGCAGACAGCACATCTCTTTGAAGACAGCCGTGCTAAGGTGACATTTTCCAGACCCATTTCAGGGAGGCAGTCTCCCAGCATGGCAGGCGTTGGATTAAGTTGGTCTAGCACCGTTGTAAGCAAAATGGTATCTTATGTCTGGCTAAAGCTGACTGTAGGTGTTGCTACTCTACTACATGCTTATAAAGAGTAGTCAGGAAGGAGGAGGTCAAACCCAGCTCCCTTCAAGAGGGACCTTTTTTCATTGTTGTTGAAGGTCACATGTGGATACACCTTTCTAGGAATGGTGAAACTTTCTGCCCATCCTTAGGTATTAATACGGTAGCAACTGGTGCTTCAGAAGTTCATAGCTAGGTAGAATTTAGCTGGCTCTTACAATAAATTGGGACCTGTAGAAAAAGACACTGTTTTCTCTTCTTATGAGTTGACTTTTCCCATTTTCCTGCATGGAATATTTTAACTAAGTTTTAATTGGTTTTGTTTTGTTGGGTTTTTTTAACAAAATAATCTCATTGCTTGTGTTGTAACAATGAGCGTTGCAAAAATAATTCGAATGTCAGCTGAGTGGTCAGCAAAGAGTAACACAGCTCTTACATTCAAATGGGTGTAGATGTACATGAATTTAATTATTTGACCAAATTCAGTAAGGGTAACCCAACTGATCAATTCACCTGCCACATTTAAATCAATTTCTAGACAGAGAAAGACACTTCAAAGTGTACAACTTAAGAATTGTCTCTTGATTTAAGTTTGAGAGTATTTCTTTACTATAATCCTTCTTGACCAAAATTACTTTAATTTTGAAGGAGATACCAATATTATGACTTACACCGAGGGAAATATGCAATGTCTGGGATGGACACTGATTTATAATCATTCTACTAGGAGGTTGTTTCACAGTTTTATTTTTCTTAACGGAGCTCCATAAAACTGGCAAATTACCTAATTCTATAAGCTTTTGAGTACTCAAAGGGGCTTATTAAAGTGTGTCCTTTTGTCAATATTTATTGGCTTAGTAAAAAAGTCCTACCTCTCCCATAATGGCTGCATCTATCATGATAAGAAATCAAAAAAAACCAGACTTTTGGCTCTTGAAGGAGCAAGATCCATCACAAATTTCCCACTGGGCATATAGAAGGAACCTTAACACTTTTCTCTTGTTTTTTATTTCCTACTTAAAAGAGTAGCCCAAATAAGGGAATACTACAGACATCTCATGATTAAAACAAGTAATTTTCTTGTTTGGTAAAAGCATTGCTATTTTCAAGTAAAAACATTTACAGAAACCCCTGTATAGAATTTCATTTTTTTCTCCGTCTCAGTATAACCCTTTATAACTGTGCTTTTCTGATATCAACAGCAGGAATGTGGTAATGCACATACAGATCTTTACATCCTCGCCAGTCTTACCAAAGCCCAGTGGAGCTGCGAGCTCAGAATGTTATCATCCTTTAAGGATTTAAGGTCACAGAGTAGCAAGTGCTTTAACTTCCTCAGTGGGCTCAAACCTCACACAGGTGAGATCAGAGGAGCCCTCTTGTGCCTTGGTGATGTCCTGGTGGCTGGGATTCAGGTGTCTGCCCTGGAACTGCAGTTTGGACAGCTCTCTGCAGAGCAGCTGGACTGACACCCACCAAGGCATTTTGTATTTAACAGCAACGGTGAAGTTCCAGAGCAGGCATGAATACTCCTTTAGTGCATTTAAAGCTGCCTGGTAATAACAAAACAGCACAAATAAATTAGCATCAGATGTAAAGATACTTCTAAGAGGCACGTTGTCTTGAAAAGAAGTGAAGGAAGATAAAAGTCTTAAGTTATCTCTGCAGAAGATCTTCCAGACCAAGAGATAAAAGGAAAAATCACATGGGTACAATCTGGGCTGGGCAAAAACTACAGGTTTCTGTAATGTTAGCCCACTTTCCATTGGGAAAGGAGTGTATAGATATGATTATTTGTGCTAATTGTTAGGAAGGCAACCAGTATTCTATTTTGAGAGCAGAATTAGGAATCTCTAGCATTTCATAATGCTAGAGAAGATTGCAAGGAAGCAAACTCCACACCAGCACTGAGTACATGAGCATTTTACAATTCTGAGGCAAAGCACATAAAGAGATGCTTTTATTGGCTATTAATACTTTAATTTGAGGAACCTGGATAAAAATAGCAATGAATTTAGTATTTTCACGGAAGAGAAGAAATTATGTATTAGCATTACTGAAATGCACTGGGATGACTGGGGAGCAAGGAATACATAGAAGAGGCAGAACAAATGGCCAGCCTCTGTTAGGGATATCGCTGACAGATCTAGAATTACTGCCAAGTCCAAACAGCAGGAGAGAGGATGCAAATGTGTCACTGTGTAGCTGGTGAAGGCCAAAAGGAATCTGGTCAGGGTCTATTCCAAAGCGTCAAGGTGAAGGAAAAGAGAACAGGATTTGTTACTTGTCAAATACCTGCATATTTTGTGTTGGGAGATTAATGATAGAGGTCTCAAGAGGCCAACAATAAAAATGTCTTTAGTTATTGACACTTAATAATGGTGACTTTCTAGGACAAAAGGATAAAATCACTATTTCTATGGGGAGGAAAAATAATGTCTGGATTGGATCTATTGGATCTGGTGATTATTATCTGGTCTGGTTATATTCACTACTAGCAAGGAGAGTACCACTTGAATATATAAATATCCTTCAAATTTAATCTAATTTCTGTTTATCTACTTCATGTTTCAAAAAACATAACTAAAACTCTGTATGAACTAATACAGAATACCTCTAAAAATTATGAGCAAATTATAAATTACTTACTCATTTGGATGGAACCTCCCTCCATCTGCGTTTCTCTGGAGGCTTGAGCTGCTTTTCTTACTGATCACAAGTAGGTACTCCTACTTGAAAAAAGGGCCAGTCCAGGTATGTCCAGGTAAACACAGCACCTGCCTGACCAACCAGGCAGTACAGGCAGGCACCGCATTCTGCAGAGCCAGGGGAGAGGGAGAGCCTTTTTCTTTCTCCCCTCAGCTTGGCTTCAGAGAGAGGGGAGCTGGCCAAAAGAAGTGTTAAAAACTTATGCAAGGATGCAGTTTTCAAATGCTCCTCATTTCTCATTCTCTTGCCACAAAACTCTGCATTCCCTGACCTTTTTAGAAATATGTCAGTTTGTAGAAAACTAAGGACAGGCACACCAAATGGGTCACCTCCAATCAGAGGAGTTTGGGGACCCAGGCACATCTCAAAGAGCAGCCTTACTTAATGTCTTTCAGATTCACCTCATTGCACTTAATGAAAACAGCAGTTTGGTTTGTTACTATATTAACAGAGTAAAATAGAAAACAAAGATTTGATTTGATTGAAAACAAAGTTGCAAGAGAGGAAAATAAATAAGTAAATGTAGTTCTAGGTGGTCTTTGGAACTGAAATGCCTCTTTGAATTGCTTGTGCCCCAGCTGTTAAGGGCAGCACAGAGGGGGCAAATGCAGCGCCCTGTCTTTTACCCCTCTGTCTTCAGGATTAGCTTTGTACGTCAGTGGGACAAGGCCTTTCCTGCTGCCAGTGCGCGTGGTGACATCTCCTCTGCTCCCTCGCCACCCTGTCTTCCTCACTGGCAAGGGAAATGCGGCATTAAGATTTATATGGAATTGCATTGCAAAGGCTTCCTCTCATCAACTCATGTTATGTTTCCCACCTTTGGTTTTTGAAGCTGGACTGCAAAATGGAAAGGCAGCAAACGGGTTTCTCCCCCGCTACCTGAGGGCTTCCGCTGGCATTCCCAGCACAGCCCCTCTAGCAGGAAAGGCTGTAATACAAACCACATTTCAAAGTAAAATACTTTGTAAGTCATTTATCACGAGAAGTGTTCCTGTACGTACATCTTACACCACTCATCATTTTCAGCTCCTAACCAGTTTCCACAGAGATTGCATATACAGATGGCAGACTTGGCAATCCTTTCTTTTCTCACTTTCTTCTTCCTTTTCTCTGCCTTCCCACCCCATCACTTTTGGAGGCCCCTACCACCACAGAACCTACCTTATGAAAGTGAAGAAGCTATGAGCTTGCTTAAAACAGACATGAAAACTCAGATTTAGATGTTTTTCAGATTCCATATAATTCCAATTTTAAGAATGTTATCTTGAGCAGCAGAGAGCATTTGAATTTGATGAAATTCACACCATGCTGTGCTAATAAAGTGCACGTTGAGACACAAAGAGGTGGCTAACTAAGGAGAGCAGCCAAACAGGCCGGGGGTGGGATTCCTCCCTGCCTTCTCCTCCCCTCAGCAGTAGCAGCAGCAGCCTGCCTCCAGCCCTTCCTGAAAGCCACGAAGAGAGAGGCTGCTGCCTAGCGGCGGCAGAGAAAGGCAGAAAGCGTACTGCTGTCACGGTTCACCACGGGCAAGCAGGATGGAGGGAAGGTCTCCTGGCTCCAGCCACCTCCCTCTTGAATCCTCTCGGGCAGCAAACCTCTGTTCTGGGCGGCACTAGGGGAGGGCTCTCTGGCCAGCAGACAGCACCCAGGTGACCCTCTCCTTTCTCTGTCAGCAGTGGGCTAGATGTGGCACGGCACCTGCCAGAACTGGCTCACAAGGCTCCTGCAGGCAAGCAGAGAGGTCCTCTAAAGTCCTCGTCAATGAGGCACCATCGGCATTAACCCCGTTTCCAGAACAGGATTAGGGTGGTCCTCTCAACACTCCAGCATATTCCTCAAGAATCTGACAATAAATACAAAATTACCACTGATTAAGCTGGCTCATGGCACAAATTCTAGACAACTGTGAATATTAATGTGGGCAGGAAAGCATTTCTGAGCAGTGTGCCCATATAAAAAAGTTACTTTAAAATCAAAGAAATACAGTGACACAAACAAAAACCACTCCTAAGGAGCGATAGATTGTAACCTTGGTTACAATCCTGGTTACACCAGCTCCAGAGTGTTCTAAGTAGCGTGGAAACACAGGATGTCCCTCTATGACTCCAAACAGAAAAGCGCTCTCCCAGTCTGTAAACATCGGAGTAGCATGGGGGAGCAGGAAAGTAATGTTCTCTCTAGACATGCTACTACAACTCTGGTACTGTATCATACATCACACACTGACGTCTTCATTTTAAAATGGTTATAGAAAAAGAGGAGAGGGAAAAAAAGCCGCAAAAATTATCTGAGGACTGAGAGGGGAAAAAAAAGTCTTGCATTGAGGGCTGTCTGCTGTGGTTCAGTGATATTATAAATCTAGATTAGGATACCTCAGTTCAAATAAAAATATATTGTAGCTATTTGACACCATATCCAAAAGCAGGACAAGTTAATTATGCTGGCTTAAACCTGTTCCTAAATTTATGAAAAGGTAATTTTATCCTGACCAACTTCATGTTGGATGAAGTATCATGTGTCTGCACTACTCTAACTCTGTGTCAGATCAGGCAATGTCTGTTCCCCTATATCTGGCATAAATCCACCACAAACCCATAAATTCAGCACAAATACCATATCATGTGCGGTAATTAATGCACCAGAAATATGATCATGTGCTCCTATATTGTCTGGATCAAACTGATGCTGACAGAGGACTTGACAGCTCTATAACAAGCAAATTAAAACATGATCCAGTACCGTGTAAGTGATATCATGGTATGAAAATACTGAAGGATACTACAGAGTGCTTTAAATTAGCACAGGGTGGATAGAAGGAGCAAGGCCCACTAGGAGAAAATCAAGACTAGTCAAATTTAAGCAAGACATTTTAAACATGTTTAAGTAAGGGTAAAAGGATTCAGAAGATAACACTACCAAAGAAAACACTGGATTTCTCCACTTAAAAAATGATGGATTTTTCATCTTCTGGGGGCTTCAGATCAAGACTTGAAGTCACTCTGAAATACGTGCTTCAGTCTAAAAGAAGCTACTGGGGCAACACAGCTGGGGAGAGCATAAAGGAAGGTAGAATAGCTAAGCACAGTAGTCTTGTGAAAATCTGTGTTTCTCCATTATGGACTATAATGTCCTTCTGAGCATACCTCTAATGAAAACTTCCCTTCCTCATGTGTGTTTGCTATAGTAGATGAGACAAAATTAGGAATTACAAAAGCTTCCCTGTGGAGAGAAAGAAGTCACTAAATTATTCAACAAGATACAAAGAAACTGTTTCATACAAACATAGAGGAATGCTTAAGTACAGATATCAGATGATCAGTAGTAAAAGTAGGAGTGGATTAACAAAATATATTTATTATTAAGAGTGGAACACCTTTATTCATTTCAAAATTTTAAAGTCAGAGAATGCAGTAGGCTACATCCATTAAGTAAATGCAATTTTATTATTGATTGATTTAATGCTTTACTCATTATCCTTGCAGTCAAGTTTAATGACAAAAGTATTTAAAACTCTTGTTAGATTATTCCAAGTAAAGATAATAAATTGAAAAACAGAAAAAACAAACAAAAAATCAAGCTAGAGCCTGACACATCAAACTACTGAACCTCTTTTTAAACACTGAATGGCAATGAAATGTTCTAATCCAGTGTGACCAGCACCCCTTGGTGATACGATTTATCCAACATCATTTTATAGGCAAACAGCCATAATATGCAAGTGCACATAGAAGGTAAGTGGACTTCTTTCTACACCTTTTTCAGCACTGCAATAAGACAGCTTTCCCGCCAGCATTGTCACCAGGATGTGGTGGCACTCAGTGTGGGACAGGGAAGTCTAACATCCATGAGATACTGCCTAGAAAATCCAGGAGCTGCAAGTGGGCTCAGACTGGAGCTAATGCTGGATGGCAAAACCTGTGAATCCCTGGTGGTCAGGGACGTCTCCTCCATTGTCGCCTTCTTCCTCCAAAGACTGAGTAAATCCTTTTCTTTCAGTTAAAGGCTTAATCCAGATTACAGTTATTGTGTGACTTACTGATTGCTAAGAATTTGACCCAGCCTTCAGAAGGTCCAAGTAACTAAAAAGTCTAGAAAAGAAGAAAGTTGCACAAATTCTGTTAAACTGTAAGCTATGCTAGTGGCTAAAAAATTCTCTGTAACGATAAATTATCTTACCTGCTAGAAATTGTAGATAACACTTGTCTGTGCAGATTGTTAAAACTTTAATGTTATCAATAAAGCTCTAATCATAACCACAACTGTGTGGCCACAGGTCATTCTACCAAGGATCCCTCAAAGAACCTGCCTGTCCCATAGTATTGTCAGGTGAAACACAGAAGAACTTCAATTTTGTGATTTTGCTGCTCTTTTGCATAACAGTAGAGTATTAATATTTAATACAGTATTTCAAATATTAATTGATTCATTAGAATGTCAGATGGCTTGTGTGAGAAGGGGCTGCAGACTGTGAGAATAATATTGGAGTAACACGCTGTATTAGAAAGAAGAGTTTTATACAGATTTGGTTGAAGGGAGGGCTTTTACTCTTACAAGAGAAAAAGTGTACTCCAGCGACAGATGAGAAGATCCCTGAACTGTCTGGGAAAGAAAACATATGAGAACACAGTGCTTTTGCCTAAGTCCAGCAATAAATTTGGAAAAGAAGCCACAGATTCAATAGATGTATGCATACTGGTAGGGTAACATTTCTTTCAGTTGTCTAGTGGTATTCATTGATGGTTGTGTTTCTCAAACAATCAGAAATTCTTGAGAATAACAGAATGCATTAAACTAAATTTTGTATAACTACATACAATCAATACATCTAGCTTTCTGGAAGCCAAATGTGTTATGGGTGTGTCCTCTAGCTAACTCCTCCAGCAAAGACAATGGTAGTGATAATAAATACGTGTCTAAACTAGTGTTTCAGCACCATAAACCATTCTGTGTCCTAAATTTCTCAGCAACAGCCTAGAGTTTCTATCCCTAAACCATCTGTAGAGATACTGCAACTGGATTTTCAATATATTGATTCTGGTTGGGTAGCAAATACTAATTTCTTATCAAATATTACAAGAATGTTTTCTGTTTCTATGAAGCAAACTAAGAAAACAGAAATAGGAATGGTGGTGAAAAATGGCAAATCAAGTCACGGTTTTGCCTCAGAAGCTACATAGCTCTTTCCTATGTAATGGCATAACATTTTCAACATTTTCACATGCACTTGCCACTTGCGAATAAAAGCCAATTTTTCCCATAAATATATAACCAAAATTCAAATTCCTCATAAAAGAACTCCACAGAAAATAGAAGTGGAGCAGAAGATGGATTCTGCTGATATTCTCCAGAACCAAGTCCCACTGACTGCAGAACCGGGTGACAATTGTAGAGCTACGTCTCTTCAAAGTTATCATCAACAGTGGATCAAAACTCTACTATTTCTTTGAGCTCCTGATCAGTAAATACCGAATTAATTAGAGCATTCGTTGACTCTGATAAGACCAGGTTTCTAAAAAGAAAAGATATTAAAAGAAAAAAAAACCCAACATAAATTGGTACTTTGGTAGTGAAGTAAGAATGGCTAATTGAGCCTACAGAACCAACTTTGGTGCCGTGGCTCAGCAAGCCGGCAGCGCCTCTGTTTGCCCCGCGCTGAGGGCAGAGCCGTGCTCTGCCGCGCTGCCGCGGCTTTGCCCTCGGCCATCCTCTCGCATATTCCCACGGCTGCGTTTGGCGGCCGGCGCTGCTCCCGGCGCTGCACAGGAGGCGCTTCTCCTGCCCGCAACAAGCTCTTCCTATGTACCTTTACATAATATTTGGATGAGTTTCATCCAAATCTCTGCTCCAGCTTAGCGACACCTTCTTTTTTTTCTTTCTCCCCCTAAGAGAACAATTCAAAGCATCCATGCTCTCCCCTGCTTCAAGCACCCGAGCATCACCTGCTCTTTCCCCAGGCGGCCGGGCCGGGGCAGAGATGCCCACCGGGCCGGTCCCTACGCTTCGAGCGAAATCCAGGGGCGCGGATGGGCAGCCGGACGCGGGAGGGAGCGATGCTGCAGCCAGGACCTGCCCCGGCCCCACCGCCCGCCCGGCTCCGGCTGCGCCCGCTCCCGCAGCCCCCCTTGGTTTAGTTTCCCGAGGCGAGGCGGCAGGGAGCCGTGCCCGGCGGCGGTACCTGTAGAAGTAGTGCCAGCAGAAGAGGCAGCAGAGGAGGCGGCAGCCGAGCGGCTCGAGGCGGGGCGGGCTGCGCAGCGCCAGCAGCAGCGCGGGCACCAGGAAGGAGGGCAGCTCCTGCAGGAACCAGGCGCAGCGCGCCGGCAGCCGGCCCCGCGGCCGGCACAGCCGCTCCTCGTGCTTCCCGTAGCGGGACGGCACCCGCAGGTACAGCGAGAGCTGCAGCAGCGCCAGGGCGCCCNGAGCTGTCCCCCTCGGCCCCTCTCTCCTGCCCCGCCCGGAGGGAAGCTGCCCCCTTCCATCCCCGCCATCCGCCCGCCCGCAGGGGAGCTGTCCCACTTCGTTCCTACCATACATCCTGCCCGGAGGGTAGNCCGAGGCGAGGCGGCAGGGAGCCGTGCCCGGCGGCGGTACCTGTAGAAGTAGTGCCAGCAGAAGAGGCAGCAGAGGAGGCGGCAGCCGAGCGGCTCGAGGCGGGGCGGGCTGCGCAGCGCCAGCAGCAGCGCGGGCACCAGGAAGGAGGGCAGCTCCTGCAGGAACCAGGCGCAGCGCGCCGGCAGCCGGCCCCGCGGCCGGCACAGCCGCTCCTCGTGCTTCCCGTAGCGGGACGGCACCCGCAGGTACAGCGAGAGCTGCAGCAGCGCCAGGGCGCCCAGCAGCGAGCTCAGCGCCAGCACCAGCCCGGGGAGGCACTGCATGCTCGGGGGCGGGCGGGGGCAAACAGCCCTTGGCCAGCCCCAGCCCCGGCCTTATTAGAGCCGCGGCCGTCACCCCGCCCCGCCGCGCTGCCTCCCAGCGCCCGGGCTCGTCACAGGGCGCAGCCCCTCGTGCCAGAGCAGGCGAGGC
>VWZW01000129.1:59492-128750 GCA_013397115.1 Edolisoma coerulescens | reverse complement strand
CGAAGGGACGGAGGGAGGGAGGGCCGGGGACGGCGAGGCGGCTCGGTCGGCACCGAGCGGGGGCGAGGCGGCGGAGGGCGGGGGCGCGGCCCGGAGGTGAGCGGGGGTGACTCCCGCAGGAGGCAATCGCTGCCGGCGAGGTGGGAGCGAGCGGCGGAGTTCCCTTCCGCTGCCCCAGCGTGTCACCGTGCCCGCGGCTTGCCCGGCCATCTGTGCTGCCACGGCTGAGCACCGCCTGCTGCCAGGCAGTGCCGCTCCACTGCCAGGTGAAGAGTAAAGGCAGAGAGATGCCAAAGGTCGGATGGAAATGAACAAACATAGGTGCTCGTGGTAGGACTAGCAAAACACAGTCTAAGACCTATGAGTCTGACAAATCCAGGTCATGTTTTGCTTAACCAGAGCATGCTGAAACATTTTAAGTATCCCAAGTTTTCATGAAGGTGGTCCAAATGTAAGTGCTAGATTTGGGGTGTGCTGAGAAACACTTCGGTCTGAAGTAGTTGTGACAACAGTTTGCCTAAAACTACAGTTCTTTTCTTTGCCTGTTTCCTCAGGGATCTTAATTTGGTAAGGATTACAAGGATGCTGAATTATAGCAGGAGGGCTAGCAGAATATTAGACTCTGTATTTTTTCTGGCCATTACAACATATCACCTCGAGGCCATAAATTACAGTGTCATCCGTGTAATTTTGCAGCTTCACTGAGAAAACAGCTGGATGCAGCTCCGCAAAGGATTGGATGCCACACAAAACTGCTCTTCTGGAGCAGAGGCGGTAATTGATTTTTATTCAGGGTCTGAGTGGTAAGTGCACTGATTTAGGATTTGGGAGACTTGGGTTCAATTGCGTCTTCTGCTTAAGGGAATTCTCTTTTTGCAGAGGGAGACCAAACCACCGTCTGTAGTCTATCCTGTAGTTCAGGGGAGGCGCTTGTTCTGTTATGCTGCCTATTCTTTGGGGCAGCTACTTAGGGGAGCAGAACTCTTTCAGTCATAGACAATTTCTCCCTTATCCTCATAGAGTGCTGTAGTCGCTAAGGTCATGTTTGTTGCAGTGAGTAGAACAGGTCAAGGTTTTTTTGGCCTCCAGGATGTGTGACATGTTATGGCTGCCAGCCACATGCCAGAGCACTCTTCCCCCACAGAAGATGCCTGTCTGCTTCCAAGCTGCCTGCTGCTCACAGTCTGTGGTACATGCAGTCTCTGGTACATGCCGTCTCCCAGCTGTGTGGGAAAGAGGGCAGGACCAGAACTGTGCCAGCTCTTCCAGCCACGAAGCAGTGGAGATGATCACAGGCTAGCAGCATTGGTACCTGTGTTCAAGCAGTAGTTCCTGGCTGTGAACCATCAGCGGAGGAAGGTGCCGGTAGGACAGATTTTAGAAATCTGCATCCGTATCTTAATTACGAAGAAGTGGAATTCAAAGCAAATGGTTGCGTAGCAAAACAGTTGAATATGAGAGCTTGTCAACCATAATATGCAAGTTTCATGGGGAATTACTTCAAACTGCCTCTAGCCTGACCCTGTGAATTGAAGACACATTAGCAATAGAAGCGTATAAGGGGCATTTATGGAGTGCGTCTTCTGCCGTAGTGCCTTCTGAAGGAGAAGCAGTGATGGACTCAGACTTTCACAGCGCATATCAAAGCTCAGTAGTTAGCTGGGAATGACTGCAGATGAGTTCAAAATAATGCTTTGTATTCAAAATAAAACCCTAAAAGAGGTACAGCGTAAGAGCTAGAGAGGGGTGTGATCTCAAACAGCACTGGTAGCTTCAGGCAGTCCTCTGTTCATCATCCTGGCTGGTTGGATGCAAGCTGAAGGGGTCTAGTTGTACTTACTTACAGGTGAAGACTATGAACAGAAATGCTTCTAGTGGTGAAGCAGTGAGCTACTCACATAGAAACCATTTCCAGTCCGTGGAGAAAAGGAGACACTTTTAAGGTGAGATTCATCTCATCCAAAGAGGTAATGAAACAGATCAATGAATCACAATGTAGAAAACCTTGTTTCTCTCCACTGGCTGTAAAATTAGAGAACCGTGTCAGGAGAACTGAATCCCACTCTTGCTCTGTAAATCAGGGTTCAGAAGAAATTTCTATGGACAAACACTCCTCTAAGTTAAGTACCATGGCATTTATGTTCATTGTTGGAAACAAACACTGCATGATTTTTCATCATACTTCACAAATCTTCCCCTGAGAATTCCTTCTTCTCGCCTAAGCACCACATGAGGGATTGTGATGAGAAAGGTGAAAGCAATGCTGCAAAAGCATTCTTTGTATTCATCAGGGGTTTTGAGAAGGTGGCAAGATCCAGTGTTGAAAGAAAGTGGTTGGTATAGGATCACCAAAAAACTTTATTTTAAACCAAGCTTTCTTTTTTCCATGGAAGCATATCTGGATATTTTTTTCACCAGCCCAGAGGAGCACCAGGTAGTAATAAATCCTGCCCTGAAATTATCTCAAGTCAACATGATCAAGTTACAGAACAGACCATTTAATTCAAACTTTTTCCTGTCCAGTAAATTAAAGATATTCTGAATGGTTTTTATATCTCAACAGTGAATATTTCAGTGGGAGTATTTGTTGGAAACAGTACTTCAACAATAAAGTGTTTGCTGGCCTGCTGAATTTGAAGGGAGAGGGGAAAAATGTACACGCTAAGCCCTGTTTGCGTATCTGATAGGTCTTCAGAACTCCTGGCTTATTTTATCTTTAAAAAGAAAAATCCAGCTCTTCTGAAGAATTGAATTGTACAAAATGTATGGGAGGTACAAAATTACATATGTCATAGGTATATGTTTATACATAGGGGTCATCTGGAGAAAAACTGTGGGTCATTTATAAATCTAGAGGACTATGGAGGTTTTTCAGAAGGAAATTATAGATGAAAACTGAGGTAATTTTGTACTGCTGCAGGTCTCTTTCCCCAAGTTCAGGAGGTAGCCAAGAATCCTTGTGGCCCACTATAGAATCTGAGAATGGCTGGGGTGTAGCATTCCCCAAGCTCTGCCTGTCACATCCTGACACATTTGTGCCTCTTTGGATGCCATGGTGTCTGTCTGTGCTCTGGCAGCTCTGAGTGAGAACAGGATGGTTCTGTTTGAGTGCCTTCCTGTGGCTGAGAGAAACTCATCTGAGAGAGCCCCTGTAAACCAGGATCAGAGCACAGTGAAGCAAGAAGTGCTCTATCCCTTTTACCTAAAGGACCTGGAGCTTGAGCATGGAGAGTACCATCAGGGGTGTCAGTCCATGAGTGAGAGGCTGCATGGTACTTAGTTGCTGGCTGGTGCTGAACCACAACACAGTTGCACAGGTATAATCTTCAGGGAGGGCTCAGGATTAAGTCTTGAGTGAGAATGCTCAATAAAGTGAACAGTTGCACAAGGTAGTTCCTCACATCTCCCTGTGCACTGGTGCAATTTTGAACAAATCTCTTTCCAGTGCTGACATGAATGTAGCTAGACTGAAGTTAGGAAACACTGGGAACCATCAACTGTCATTCATTGTTTGGTTTGCATCATATATATCCTGTGCTGAATAAGGAACTCTCCATTTCCTCTTGCTTCATTTGCTATTGTGCTATTCTCATAAAATTTTTAATTCCGCAAGAGCGCAGAGTTAATAATCCAATATAGACATTTCCCTTTTAGTCACAAGTAGACTTTTACTACTTAGCAGGAATTTTCATCCACTGAAGCTGCATGACTGTCACTTTGCATTGCATGTTAGATTCAGCAGGTGAAGTATAGAACATTTTTTAAAAAGAGAAAATTATTTTCATTTTCCTTCAGTCAAAGACATTTGTGCATAGGAAGAGCGGGAACCAAACAACACGTGGTTAGAAAAACTCTCTTTGTAAAGGCATCTCCTTTGAGTTGTGCAAGCAACTGTAGAGAAGCAATTAAAACAGGACAAGTGGGCATTAACTTGGTTTGTGAAATTTAATAAGCAACTGTCACTTGTACTCCTAACACTGATGGAAGTGTGAGAACAGGTTTTGAGGAAGACAGGGCAGATTAGTTCAGTGTGTGTGAAGAAGGAGGAATAAATCTTTTACAGGATTAACTTTAACCTAGTGTACACAGAGTTTTGCAGCAAGTTATTTTTAATAGTGTGTTCCCATCAGTACTGGAATGAATATAAAAATATAAAACCTATGACAAACAAAAGCCCATGAATGATAGGTAGAGGCTTAATATTTTAAAGTGTTTAAAGGCTCTCCTTTTACTTCAGATATTCTTGAGCAGTATCTGTATAGAAAAGCCATGAGATCATAATCTGACACCCAGTTCTCTCCTTTAATTAATCTTTACCTGGTGACACTCTTGCTCTGCCTTATGGTTTTCACATTCTGATCTCTGCACAGTTCTTTCAGCAGAGAAGGACGATACCTTTACATCCACACTGCCCCACCTATTCCAGCTTGTTAGCACTAAAACATCCTACCCACTCCATATTACAAGAAGATGAGGAAACACACTCGGATTAACTGTCTAAGCTCACTGAAGCTAAGCCAGAGAATCACAGAATGAAAAGCAGGGGGAGCTTGAGGAGCACAAGAGAATCTTCCTCATCTGGTGTCTGGTGTAAAGCGCTGAGGCCACACAGCACAGAACTGCAGTTTCTGTGCTTGCCAGAAGCTGGGACAATGTCGTTGCAGACAGTTTCTCTGGGGAAATTAGTTATAAACTCTAATATGTTTCTCCTGATCATTGTAAACCACATATTTTCAAAGACTTCTTTCTTGACATGTCCCAGATGGGGAGACCACCTCCTGACAGATTTCATGTGAATGCTCCAAAGCTTGGGGGTGCTAGAGCAGCTCAAAGAAAATGTCACTATTTTTTTTTTAGCTTGGTTAGTTATTTTCTTTTCAGAAACAGTTGAATTGTTGGCTGACCTTTTCCAAAACTTTGAGCAGGCACCAAGCTTGAAAAATGGCAAACTGTATGGTTAGAGCTGGAAAAGTTATAAACAACATAAGACAGAGCCTAACTATGGGAAATGCCAGGCATCCTTAAGGATTTTTGGTATTTTTTTCCCCTTACCTGCCCTGTTTGTAAGTCACAAATGAGGCAGAGCAGCCCCTATGCAGCCACGTTTCCCTGCCTGAACCGCAGCAGCAGGGTTTGCCACTGCAGCACTGCTGTTGCCTGCCCAGCCTGTGACGGGTGGCACGGGCAGTGTGAGCCAGCAGCGCACGCACCCCGTGGAAGCTCTGGCTATGCCGGATTCCAGGCCAGATGCCTTCCCTGGAGAACCTCAGCTCTTTCCAGTTAAAATCAGGGACCTGCCTGGAGCTATGCCACAGCTTCCAGCTGATGCTACTGGGTTTCTCCTCCATGGGAATGGGGAGTGCAGGAAGGGGGCAGGACATGGACAGGTTAGGTCTGGTGTCCTTGTATGGAGTTGACTGGGGAGTAGCTTCTGAGTATTCAGGTTCTGCAGACACATTTTTATACCTCATTTGCCTGTGTAGGATCTGTTTCCAACATATTTTGCCATGTAAATTAGAGAGCATATTGGTTCTGAACTCTTGTGGTGGTTAGTGAGTTCAGAAACAGGAAATTTGATGAATACTTTAGGTCTGTGGTTTGCTAAACTTCTAGCAATTGTTTTCTGTAACAGGGAGGTGTGGAAAGTTTTCTCAACAACAAGCACGCACCTTCCTAGGTGGCTGTGCTGCTTTGTTCTTCCTGTTTGCTTTGTCATGCCCTGAGGCACCAGTCCCACTTGGGTTTCTCTGAGCACTCCAGTACACAAATTATCTCCTGAAGGGAGACTCCACAGGTGGAGCCTGACCTGCAGCAATCCTCAGATGCTAGAAAACTCTAGGTATCCTGCAACAAACCAGGGTAGCCCAAGCCCTTACTTAAAAAAAAAAAGAAAAAAAAAGACAGAATGGGATGTTTGGGATCATTCAGTGTGATCCATTGTCATGAATATTTCTATATGATCATCTGTTTGTGTTAATATACTACCTTGAACTGTCAGAACTGTGACAGCTGCGCTAGGAGGAGCATTGCCAGAAGGAAGAGGGAGGTGATCCTGCCCTCTGCTCAGACAGTGGTGAGGCCACAGCTGGAGTGCAGGCTGTGCTCTCCAGCTGTCACAGAGAGATGGTCCTGCTGGAGCGAGTCCAGCAAAGGGCCACTCAGATGATTGAGAGCTTGGAGCACCTGTCCTGTGTGAGTAAAGGCCAAGAGGGCTGGCGCTGTTCAGCCCCGAGAAGAGAAGGCTTAGGGCAGATATCATCAAAGCACAAAAATACCTGGAGGGAGGGTGTGAAGAAAATGGAGCCAGGAACATTCCAGTGATGGCCCAGTGACAGGAACAGAGGCAATGGGCACACACTGAAACACAGGAGGCTCCCTCTGAATGTCAATAAGCACTTTTCCACTGTTATGTTGACTGAGCACTGGCACAGGCTGTCCAGAAAGGTTGTGGAGATATTTGTCCTTGGAGATAGATATCGAAAAGCTGTCTGGACATGATCCTTGGCAGCCTGCTCTAGGTAACCCTGCTTGAGCATGGACGCTGAACCAGATGACCTCTATGGGCTCCTTCCGACCTCAGCTGTTCTGTGATTCTGTTAAATTCTTTGGCAGCTTCTTTTAAATTGAGTTAGGGAGGTTACCAAGTGAACCATTTACCATTTGAATGCTGGTAACATGTTTCTTTCAGTAACTGGATGTATTTGTTTGTGCTTTCAGTGCATTTCATTTTATCACAGATTTTGTGATTGTCATCACATACATAATCACATTTATATTTAAGATTGCTAGTCTTTTGTGGTATTTTGTTTTCCATTTCCAATTGTTTACTCTGCCAGAATTACAAGAACTGAATGAATCTAATGTCTTCATGTGGTCTCTTGATCCTCATGTTTAGGGCTTTATGACAAAATTCAATAGACCTAAAAGTAGCAATAATATTAAAATGATGATGCTGGATCGTGGATATAACTTTAGTTTGGGCAAGTGCATAAGCTTCATGCAAGCCAGGACTGAAACCACTGATGACACAACTGAGCATAACTGGTGTGTGAATTGCAAGTGTGTCTTGGACTGTGACCTGTCCTGGTGAGAGGAACGGAACAGGTCGTATTTTCAGTGACGATATTCCAGGCAGTCCACAGACTCACTGACCTATTTTGCACGTAATCTGTTTACAGGGAACAGACCCTTGCCAACAGTAAGTGCCAAAGCATGCATTATAATCCCAACAGAGAGTTATTTGGTTTAGGCCAAAACTGTGCCAAGGATCATTTTAGCAATTTAACAGTTGCCCTCTAGTGCCATTCATGCCATCATCCAAGTCAGCAGAGCAGATGCAGCCAAAGTTTGTCAGAATGTATTTATTTTTAATGGAAGACTAGATTCCTCTACATCTGTCTGAAGCCATTAGCAGCTTCTAAAATAAATTTCGTAGTCACAAATCAACACTTTTTTTGTTATGTTTTTAAAGAGGCAGGACAATTGGCAATTTTGTAATCCAATCAGCAGAGCGCAAATAGTGAAAGAGAAGTTTTTCCTTGAACCATCCATCTGAGCAAGAAGAGTAACTATGGGTGTCTGTCATTCCAGTCTCAGTATCTGCAGAGCCACTGAGGCCCCATCTGTTAAGCTGACTCCTGGAGCCTGAATATCCTCCCTCCTATCTGGTAGGATAGCTCCTTGCTGATTTTTTTTTTATCATCTTGTGGAAGTTTGGTCTTCACAAACTACAAGAGATCAGCATTCCATTTATGTCTCTGAAGCAAATACGAACAACTGTCTCAAATAAATATACTTATGCGGGACCTAATCGGATGTCTTGTAAGATGACGACCTTTATTTCCGGACCTCACATGAAACAGAGCAGAGTTGTATTTTCACCTTCTCAACTGTCTCCACTTTCCCCCATTACTTCAGGTACTTTTAAATCCATATGGTATTTACAAGCTATAGCGCCAGTTAAGAGAGGAATTCTCTTTCCAGATCTGCCATTAATATTATTATAAACAATGTTTCCAAAAGCTCTGAAATGAGCTATAAAATACTCCAGGACTGAAAAAAAACCAATTCACCAGTATTTTAAGATTACTTGCTTATGAAGATTGAAAGTTGACTTTATACATGTAAAAGTACCTTCACAGACGTAAAATACTTGATGCTAACTGACTGTCTAGCTTATCAGAAAAATGTGTAACAAAACCTAGTATCTGGAATTAAAAACCAAACAATGTCAATAAAAAACCCATGATTTTTAAAGCTGGAGATGACTATCATAGAATAAACTTTCAAAGAGAAGTAGTTGATTCTCTATTGCTTAATGTGATTTCCAAGTAAGACTGGCTGCGTTTCCAGGGGGTGTACTTCAGGTGAGTATAATTACTGAATGCAATACATGAGTAGCTGGATAAAATGAAGTGGCCTCTGTTAGGTACTCAGGGAAGATGAATTATGTTCTTTCTGGCCCTGAAATGTGCAAGTCTATGAGAAGCAAGAAGAAATCATTACTGGATCTATTAAACCCACTTCTGTTCAGGTTATAAGCATGAGATTATGAAGCTGTGCTGCTCATACCAGAAATATTCTTCACTTCTTTGACCATTCAAGAAGTCAGCAAAGAGCCTAGAAATAAAGAGCTCTCCAGAACAGCATGACACACTAACCCAGCCACTTCCACCTGTCATACAGAGCATGGGTGAGTTTCTCCAAGAGAAGCCAGAGAAAATAAATAGAATCACAAAACCACCAGCACAGCTACCAACACATAGACTTACCAGCTCAGCCTTTAAGAGTTCAGCTTTACACGTACTGCATTGAATGGTTCAATTAGATTTGTGGAAACAGTAGAACTAATATGATATTAGGTTAATGAACAAATTTTATGTGATTGAGTAGCCAGGTGGATTGTTGCATGTGTTGCTTATGTTTATATACCTTCTTGTAAACCATTCAATGTGTTTAGCTTAAATAGGAAAGTGGTGACAGTAAAGATGGTGCAATGTGGAAGTTGGAAAACCAGTCTTCTTAGGCTTGGTCTGCTAGTTCATATTCTTGGTCATATCTCCAATTGTTTCTTAGTGTATTTTTCTATCTTCACAGTTTGTTTTAATTTTTGGCTTCGTTATTCTTTGGCACTGATCTAGTAACAGGACACCACATGTTGCTGTGTTTTAACTTCTGAAAGCCTGTCTGCAGAACCACTATTTGCCAATGTCTACTAACTTCCACTTCTAACAATGTAATAAGCAGTGGATAGAACCTTATGAAAGTATTGTGCAGAATGAGAATCAGTTGTGTCTGGCAGTTACAGTAACAATCAGGCTAATGCCATCTGGATAATGGAAGGCACACAGCATTTATGTTTGTCATTACAGCTAAAGATCTCAAGTCCAGCGCCTGAAGTGCCAGCAGGAACTGGAGGGGAGACACAAGGAGGGTTGGTCATGCATTGAGCAGAGAGTGGTGGCTGCTAAATCTGCAAGGGGCAAATGTGAGGAAGGACAGGTGATGTGGGGCAGGGCATGTGTACTGAACATGTGTTTAAACATGTTTGTGGATTCAAGCAGAGTGTTTGAAGTACCTCAAGTGTGAAGTGCTCAGTGGAGTTATCAGGTGACAAGGTGTAGCAAAAAGGACTGTTCTCTGCACTGTAAGCTAACACCGAATGCTATGGCTTGATGGTTTTTTTATGTACACATCTGTGGTTTTCATACTTTAACCAGCATAGTATCTGATTAACATGCACTTATTTTCTGTTTGCTACACACCTCCTCCCGCCCCGCTAAATTCATCATAAATGCATTGAGATCACTTGATAAGACTCCTCTTGACTACAGAAATGTTGAAGGTGACCTTTTCTTAGATTTCAAGAGAATATTTTACTAGTAGTTGGCTGCCATTTTGTGTCAGATTTCATCAGTACCATGCGAGAGGAAATCCTGGGGAGGAAATCCTGGGGATGCGTGTTTTCTCATATTGTTTCTTCAGATTTTGCTGCTCTAAAGTGTATGCCTGAGGAGAAAACAGAAGTTTACAAGAGAAAGAATGTTTCAATATTTTACCTAGCACTCAGGAGATCTATGTCCACTTCTCAGATCTGCCAGAAACTCCCCAGGTAGTTTTGAGCAAGCTCTTCAGTCAGTTTCCCCCTGTGTGCCTATTTAGTGAAACAGCAATTATAGCACTCTGTTAAGTCACGATTCCCTGGCTGGTGAGAAGGCTAGTGTGTTCGGGACTATCACTTTCTTCAACACTACAGTGCTGCCTGCTTAAAATAGACGGTGAGGAACTGAAGTGAGGGGAGTGTGCACCACCAGCCCTGCAAGACCTCATCGCTGGCAGCAGCGCTGGGGGCAGAGCCCATGTGTGTGCTTGGAGCACAAGGCGAGCTGTACTTGCGATGGAGCACTGCTGACTTCACAGCCTGTGAGGCTGACACATTCCTGGCACCACCTTAAACAACATGGGCCACACTGGCTTTATGACTCTGCTATTGAAACATGCTTCTTTTATTTCACTCATGGCAGTATTCCTTTAGGAATAGTTTGTCGTTTTTCTTGCTGAAGTTACAAGCATCTTTGGTTGTTCTTCTATTTCCTTTTTGTGTACTTGCAAGCCTGGTATGCCAGTAGTGATAAGGGAGGGGCCATAATACTCTTTATTTCTGTTTTGGCAGGCTGCTCTGACCATTGTACAGGAAGTCAAAATCTCTATGTTCATTACTTCAGGCTTTTGACTGCTTCCTTTCTGGAGCTGCTGAGTATGCCTTCCTAAAGGACTGGCTGTACTAAGAGATGTATCAAGCTTACACTGACTGGTTTAGATTGCTGTTTTGTTTATTGTGCTTCTTTTGTGACTCATGAGGGTCTCCAGTGACACCATCCCTCCTGCTGTCCATTTGGGAACATCTGAGGAGCTGGAGCAAAGTGGAAAGGAACAGGAGAGGGTAAGCATGGAACCAAAAATTGCATCTCTGTAGTAGTAGCTCTAAAGTCATATCGTCCCCTGTAAGCAGATGTCCTCCCATGTGAAACAGGGTTCCCAACAGCCCTCTCCAGAGGCTTGGCTCAGCTTGAACACTTGAGCAGAGCAGAGAGGCCCTTCCTGCCAAGTCTCCTCTTGGGTCACAGTGGCAGAATATGTGGCTTTCCTCCGTCATCTCACTATCAGCTACGCTCTCGTCTCACAGTGAGCTTACAGGCCTGGTCCCAAGCCAACACAGCTCAACAGCACACTGAGACTTGGCATGGGCTGGGAGAAGAGCTGGGGAGTAACGTCTTCATGGGGATATTCTGACATTTTCTCTAAGTTTTGCCTCCTCCGTTGTTGGAGACAGGGACTTGCTGTTTGGGAGTACTGGAATCTAGGCTCTGTTTCAGAAATGTGGCATTTGCCAGTCTCTTGAAGACCCACGTACATTCGTTCAAGTTAGAAGTATTTTTATCATTACCTAGAGCTAAAATTAAAATTTATGGCTTTTATTAAGAGAATTAGAATAAGATCAACATGGTTTTGGCAGAATTAGAGGACAGCTCTTGCTAAGTGCTGACCTACATAAAGAAAAAGAACAAACTGAGAACATTTTCATTTGGCATCAATGAAGGAGAGAAACAACTTTGCCTGCATTAAGCCATATGCCAAGTCCCATAACTTAAGAAGTTCTACATATTGGCAAGCATACAGAACTTAAAACTTAGGAAATGTTTCTACTTTCAACATTATAGAATTTCTAAAAATGTCTAATTGTGATAACAAGCGGAATATGAATTAAAATGAGCTAAAATTAAATTTATAAAACTAGAATGAGCATTTTAATTAGTGCGTACCTAGGAACAACTCAAAATAAATTCTGGGGCCTCTTGGGGAAACATTCTGAATTCATGTATTATATATCAAAGTAGCATGTGTTTCTACAAATACCTAGGCAATTCAACATAAATGAAATTGTAAATATGTGTTTCTACATGATGCTTTAAATAGAAATTCCATCAGTCAATTTGAATTTATCTAATTGTTTACTGTTACCAAGTGAGTGGCTGACTGACCCGTTGACTTGCTGTACTGATTCAGTATGAAGCCATACCTTTTCCTTGCTGCAAGACAGACCTGCATACAGAAACATTTACTTTTCTTGGAATGAAAAGACTACAATTGGAAGCCTATGGGAAAAAAAGTCTGATTTAACCATCACATTCTAACCTGAGCATCGAAAAAGACAAACATTTTCCTCTGAAACTAACCGAGCTGCCTCAAAGGCCATGGGCATAGTCAGGGTCTGCAGAGCCTCAGTAACTCAATGTGCCTTTGAGAGTTGAGTTGATGGAACCAGTTTTACAAGTAGCAGGTTGCTCTGGGTATTGACCTGCTGCCTGCCAAGGAGCACCAGGATAAATCACAGCCAAGGGAAAACTGCCAGCTCTAGAGCATGGAGGGTTTTCCTCTAATTTACAAACAATCTTTCAGAAATTTTTATGAGGGAAAAGACATTCATTCTCCTTCTACCTCATCCTCAGAAAGGCTGGTGTCTTTCTCAGAATGAATTTTTGAATGATTTTACTTCAAATTACTATGTTTTAATGAAAATGTTTTGGTTTTCTTAGAAAATGGAGGGAAATGTATTGTTTTTCCCATATGATTAATGTCCCCAAAACTGCTGAACATTTCACCTTTTCCTTTAATACGACTTAGGCAGATACCAAGCAGGAAAATACACCAAGAAAGAAAATAGGCAAGTGCCAGTAACATTAAGCAGAGGCATGATTATTGTCAGTGCTTATAATATCTTCTGGAATAATAAAAACAAGCCGGGTCTATTTATGCCCTTTTTGTTATGCTTTTTTGATTTTACTTAGGCAATTTAATTTTCTTCATCTATGTTATAATATGATCATTTGAACAGAAAAGTTTATGCCGCTGAAATGTTAGAGGCAACTACAAAAGAACACAGTAGTAACTGAGGATCTTTTTTTAATAGGAAAAATCTTTTACTGATACTGTATTTTTTTTCCAATTTAACACTTCTTTTTCCCTCAAAATAATTGGAAAGAATTTCACTGCTTTGTCAGGAGTTGAAAGCAAAATATGTTAAAATGTCCTGCTGATGTACATACATTGTTCTATCACAGCCTGGGCTGAATGTCCCACTTTTGTCTGAAAGTTATTAACATATGCCAAAGAGCTCGTGGAAAGCCTTATGGAGGATCAAACTCTATCCTAACAACCTTGAGGGGTCTTGCCATGGAGACATGCCTCCCCACTGGCTTCTTCCCAGCAATCACAGAATGCTAAAATATATCAAGAGTGGCGGGAAAACAGCCACTCCTGAAATGCATCTGGTATTGTGACAAAAACAGTGAACTGCATTAGGACTGTACAAAAAAAAATAAGGATAATACCATCTATTCATAATCATCAAAACATCTCCAGTAGAATTCATCTGACAAAGGAGTGTTACGTTGGGACACATAACAATGGTACCAGAAATTTGCCAGGAGATTTAACTGGAAAAATGCCTTTCCATTTTCAGGCACTCCCCACAATGGCAAGAGCAAAAAGAAATTAAATCCAAAACCTGAAAAAAAATTATGGGAAAAAACCATTTTATCTGGCAGTTCTGCTGGCAGTTGGCTAACATTTTTAGGCCATGTAGCTGTGCGGTTTCTCTGTTCTGGTAACCCCTGCCTGAGCATGGCCTACAAAGAAATGTGTGTTGATCTCATGAGTCATTCCCAGGAGATGGGAAACATGACTAAAAGACTGGAATACAAGACACATGTTGCAGGATGAAAACCAAAAGAGCTGGAGGGTGTTTAAAAAGCGGTCAAGAGATTAACTATACAGAGACTCTGCAAGGAAATAGACATGAAGGAAAGGTGCAGAACATGATCACAGTACCCTTTGCTCCTGTTGTCTTCCAAAGCTGCTGCCTGAGTGCAGGGAGTCCATTGTAATCCCACAGAGAGCTGAGGGAAGAGACAGTTGTCTCACTGGTCCCAACCCCAAGACAAGGAGGCCACTAATGGTCCCTCTGGCACACAGCTACCATTCTCCATTACACACGTACCACAGACTTTAGTAAGCTGTGCAATAGTTTGCTTGGCACAGGGTTGACATTGTCTTGCTATTTATGAAATCAATAAAAGCTTTTTTGTTTATTGAGCATATGTTCCTGATTAAAAGGTTTATTGAAGCACACTTGTCCTTCCTAAAACATGTGGATGTCTTTTGGGACGGACAAGCAAATTTTCAATGTCATATTCATATATGACATCAGAAGGTCGTATTGAATTACGAATACCATAGCATGTTAACAACATATGTACAGCAGCTTCAACATTGATAATGTGCTGTAAAGAGCTATTAAAGTTCATTGGAAGGGTTGGGGGCTTTTTGTGAATCGGTGCATGAAGAAGTACTGGGTCACACCTAATGCCCCTGCACCCTGCTTTTGAAGGTGGAAGTGCCTCCACACACTTCTCCAGCCGACAGAGGCGCTGGGCAGTCACCTCTCCTTCTCTGTGCTCTGCTAAGAGGAGCCTTCTGCTATCCTGCCACCCACCGAGCAGGCATTTGCCTTTAGAAAATTCTAAAACACAATATGCATTGGTAACACAAGGCAGAAATTTCTCAAATGCTTCAAGCTATGTCCTGACATGTTTCCATTTTTCTTTCCCCCGTCCAGAATTCATGCTTATTATTCAAAAATTGGTCTGTAGCTCAGATGTCTTTCTCAGATTTCCACTTACTGAGAAGCCTATCACCCTGAGAGCAGATAAAATCAAAATAACAGTAGTGCTAACAGACCATTTAATGTCTGCAATGTGAGGCTGTGGAAAGTGAGGGAGATGCAATATATATGCAACCAAATGAGTTTTGAAACATCTTGGCATGAGAAGCTATTCCAGTATTTTGTAGGCCATGTAACCTAAAGCAATTCAGGGACAGAAATATGGAAATGTGTTTTCAGGTTCAGTTCAATATTTCAACAGAAGAGAAGCAAATAAAGAGAAAAAATTAGTCAGTATAAGTCAATAATGCATTTCAAAAAGATGCTTTAATTTAAAATGTAAAAAAGAAATGCTGAAGCTGTTTAAATCTGTAAAATATAAGTTAACATATCATTCAAAATTTTAAAAATATCCTATCTTACCTAGTTTTTGTTTTGTTGAAAAAGAAAAGTCACTAATCAATTATTTGTTTATCTCTACCTGAGGCTGGCTGCTGTATGGCATTTCTTGTTCTCTTTCTTTCAGTCTTAATTCCTTTTTTGTGCTTACACTCCATCTTACTATCTCTATCTCATTCTGCACCCTTCCTTTTAGGTTAAAAGAACACAATTTTTTTAGTTACTCTGAATCTAGCAGTGAAAGATAAGAAGAAGGTATTTTATATAAATGTGCTTGTTTGTTTGCTTGGACAGCAGAGATCACATTCTCAGCTCTGTTCTTTAACAGCCGTTCCCAACCAAGGATTGGGGTAAAAAAGCAGCATAAAGTTGGTATTGAAAGTTAATTCTACTTTACCAAAAGCAATTTTTAAAAGCACAACAGCCTATTCTATAATAAGTTATTGTGGTGAATAACTTCAGCCAGTATAGGCTTTGGATTTTATGTTACAAACATTTGAAGATGACAAAAGTACATTAAACATATTAGAGACAAATATATCACCACTGATCTATTAATTTAGAAATGTGGTTCAATTGGCCAATTACCTTTTTATCTTTCTCTATGCAAAACTTAGTAAGAACAAATTATATTAGACCTAAGCACTTGCTTAACATTTCTTTGTTAGCACAATTACATTCAAAGACTTGTCTTCATGTCCTAAAGGTCAAGTTATACATGTGTTCAGCCATGGTGTAATTTAATTTCCACTTCTGTCTGTTGTACAATTGACTGGAACATCACCACATTCTTGCATTTTTCTTTGTGGAAGAAAGTAAAGCAGATTTGGCAGTGAAGGAATGTTGCAGCAGGAAGGTTCACAAGATAAGAGCTGGATGAAAACCAAGACTATCATTGTACCAAAAAAGTAATCGAACTTGGTTTTATTTTAAATTTAAAATGTGTTTTAAATTTAACTGCAATTTCAGGGCAGAATTTCTTTTCTTTATGCAAAGTAGCCAGTAATGGTGAGGTTTACTTTGGGGACAACAACTTGAGTTTTCTTTGGGTTTGTGAAGGCTTTTTCCTTACCATAGCATTGTCAGTTTGGACTGAATAGGGTTTCCTTTTGTATTTTTCCATGCTCTTCGCTCAGTTGAAAAGTGTCAAAGAAATTGTCATTTCTTGAGAGACTGGCATCTAGCAGTCACTGTTACAAGTCAAACATTAGGCAAACTTCACCGCCACAGAGAAGCTTAATTTTTCTAATTGGTGTGTATGGTAGGATGCTGAGGTAAGGCTGGAGAAGATTTTCTAGTTCTAGAAGATGTTAAGCATAGGATGACTTTGCATCTTTAGTTTGTTTCTGAAATTACAGTGCTTTTAAAAGTATTTTCTTTTGGATTCTTAGGGAAGTCTAAGAAATTCTGACCTGCGTCCAGCAGGGATACCTGTGTGGGAGGAGGCCTCGATGTACTCCAGCTTTGTATTCCTGCTGCCTGGAGCAGTGACTCATGAAATACATGTACCTACAACGTGCTGGCTCCAGTGGAAACCCTGCTGACTCCCTCCCTCTGAGCATCTCAGTGGATGGCCGTGCCAAGGGGATGCTCAGACCTGAGGTGCAGGGACAGATGTGGGATAAGGCCACAGCCCCCCATGATGACTAATGGACACTGGGTGCTCGTGGATCTGGGGCTTCCTGGCAGCTGAGCTCTCCTAGGCCCATGTAGCTTTGTCCTCCTTTGATGAGAATATTTTTAAGCTGGTATTCCTTTCCATGCCAGAAGCAAACAGGTTACCCCCAAAAACGAATGGCTTCTTTCCAGCCGTCACTATTAGAGACACAAGGAATGCAGGAAAGCCACACGCCGTGGTCTCAATGGATGCCAGCTAGAAGCGGGTACCTCAGCACCCAAGGTGCCTTGGAAAATCCCAGACGCTTATGAAACCAAGCAACTCTCAGCTGTCATTACACGTTCCAGCAAAGGCTGTATGTCTCTCATTTGCAGGCTCCAGACTGTCTCTCCTTTCAACTCGGGAACAGTGCTGCTTCAAGGAGCAACCACGCACTCCTGGTGCGCTACAATGTAAAACCCTTGCTGCTCTGAAAGCACCCGCGGCCTGAAATGTGGGGACAACAGATCCCGCTGAAGATAGGTTCGTACTCTGGGTGTCAAAATGTTTCCCAAGGACTGCGCTTCCTGCTCAAGCTTTTGCTATTTTCCCTGGTTTGCATTTTGCCACTCATTTTTTTCCATTCTTTTGCTGCTAGCTATTTTTCATTAATATCTCTGGTCAGCAGGAACCTACCCTGCTTCAATTTTACAAGAATTTTGACAATTGAAATTCACCCCATCGTGTTTTTCAAAGCAAATCACAACAATTCTTCATCTATTACAAGCTGTGAATTGCTGAGACATCTGACCCAAATTATGGCTTCAGCTGGCATGAACAGAAATTTACTCAATGAAAATCAATTCCATCCAAAGAGTTTTTTTCATCCATGCAATATTTTTAAATGCAAGTTTGAAAATTAGTAAGAACTCTGTGTTATCACTTATTACCAACTAACGGTTGATTTCCTCCACTATTTCAAAAACAGATGGAAAATCAATTTCCCTGAAATTTCATTCATTTGTATCAATTCTAAAACAAAATTTCAAAATAATAATATTTGAATGACTTAAAATGAAAATGGGAGATTGCAATCCAACTCCTTCAATTTATTTTCAGCCTTCCCATTTCCCTTTCACTGTTACATTGCAATTTTTTAATGTCAGAAATGTTGCTGTCTATGCCCATGTCTGTGTTGCTGTTTCTATGTCTACAAGATTCAAAATGTAAGAATTTGCCTTGGGATTTAATTTATTTTTTTCACCAGCTCAGAATTTGATCACAGCTGAATCATCTCAGTAGCAGGTCCTGTATGCCACATCAGATTCCAAAGAACTGACTACAGTTTATCTCCATCTGCAGACAGATGCACTACCTTCATCCCAGGCTGTCTGAACCTAGGTAAGTCTGCCCCATACTGAGGAATTTTACTGGGGGCTCACATGCCTCTAGGCAGATGAAGTGTAGTTATAGCTCCTCAGGAATTTCAGCTCTGGGGCGCCTTCTGCCAGCCCTTCAGTAGGATGCAAAACCCCATATTCACGCTCTTGCAGGTACTGAAACTAGTGGCACAGGTCACTCAGTGCCCTTCTTGGCTAGTCTCACTTCTTGGAGCTCCACCTATTCTTGGGAACTCTCATCTCATCGCTTATTTCCTCCAGGGTAAAAGAGTAAAAAAGAGTGCAAAGTCACTTAAATTTCCTAGAAAATTATACACAAAAGTATCCTGAGCTGTGATGTGCACACAGCCAGTCTGATCCCTGTCTGTGAGTCTGAGACAGCAGATGCAGCAAGAGCTGTGATGGAGACCTTGCTGCACTGTAATCCCTACTGATATGCCCTCTGGATATGCACAAGCTCACTGGAAAGTAAACACAGTTCTGCAGTGCCTGCCTAGACCCTCAAGGTCTGACCGTGTCCTGCATTTCTTTTTTTACTGGCATCTCAGTGTCTCAATAGTTTGTGCTGGGTTTCCACAGAAGAGTTTACATCTTGTTCAAATGCTGCGCTTTGTGAGAGCAAACAACTCTTAACAACACGTTGTAAAGTCTCATGAAAGCAGTACTGTGAGATGCACCTTGTTAGCTGTCCTGACAGCTGCAGCTGTCATAAATACTAATGAAAATACAGTAGGGGCTGCCACAGGGTTTCAGCCAGAGTGACACTGGGTTGCTGGGAGGGCCACCCATGCCCAGAGGTAGAGTAACACGGGTGTCAACATTTCACAGCCCTTTGCCTTCTCTTCAAGTCAGGCTACCATTGCAGCTAGAGGAACCCAGGAAGTACAGGAAGGGCAGGAGGCAGGTCCCTGAACACAGGTGTCTGCTGCCATTTTACACACTGGATTTTATATGCCTCTCCCCCTCTAATGTGCCTGCCTATCCCACGTGGCTTTAATCCCTCTGCACCAAACTCCAGCCACATGGCATCTGTCACACTTCCACAGCATGAGTTCCCCATTAGTGATAATGGCCTCCTCATGCACCAGCTCAGGTGCTCATCAATACTCCCCCTGCCTGTGTGTGATCAAACCTTTCCATTTCATGGCCTGTCTGCTAAGGGTCATCATCCAAATGACAAACAGAAGTCATGGCTGAAACAAAGCATGGCATTTGGTGACACCACTTGCATTTCTCTCTTTCCAACTCACCTCAGCGTTTCTGAGTGCTTATGTGAATGTATGTGGTTATTCTCAAGCCTATTTCAGAAAAAAACCATTCCATTAGGCATGGGTTTAAGAGCTGTACATTTACTTGATGCTGAAATGATAAGGTTTAAAATTAATTTGTGCAAGCACATTCTTGTACTGCGGTGTCAGCATTATGTTTTAGCCAAAAGCTGGTGCCATGTCTTACCTCGATCTCCAAGGCAAATTTCCAGCATGTCATTAAGAAGTGAAGGAATTGCTATGTAAAAGAATGTCCAGAGACCCTCAACAGCATCTGGTTCTGGGTGCATCAGAGAAATCTGCAACTGGCACTCTTTCCACCTACATAGGGCTTCTCTTGACATGAGTTGTGAGAAGTCTGATTTTAATGGCAAGGCCTAAGGCTTCAACTTCTCTTGTGATTAATGTTAATGAGGTGTTCTTCATATGTGTCCACCCAGTGCCTAGTTTGTGTACAGGTTGTGAGTTTTTGGTCTGAGTGACAACCATCTCAGCAGAGGGTTACAGTTCTGAGCTTGGGAACAGGGAATCAGGGATGTTCTTGCTCTCATCGTGCCCTGAGAAGGATATGCTCAGTTGGTTTTATGGATGGATCTGAAGATGGGATAGGGGTGATCTTTCTTCTGAATTCTGCTTTGTTTTGCATGCCTGGTAGATGTATTGAGGTGCATGTCTCTATACCTAAAGCCTGGCAACTGGAAATGATACAGGCTAAAGAGAATGAAAACGGCTGTGCGTGTTGGACCAGTGATGGTGCTGGGGATCTGTGACTATCAACCATTTCAGCTTGAGTAGTTTGTCTGAGGCTCAGGAATTGGCTCCTCTTCAGTTTCTGTAAAAAGTGTTTCGTGAACTATTCAAAGTGTGGGTCTCTTCTTTATATAGTGCATGTTCCAAGAGCTGATAGATTTATGTTTTGTGCCAGAGGTGCACTTGGTAGACACAGTTACACTCACTGTTTTACAAAGTAGGGATGGTAAGTTTTCCTGAGTCGTGTTGTACAGCTTGCAGCTTTGTCTTGATTTTATTTCTGTTCAGGAAGTTATTCGAGGTTGTTTATTGGTGTTTTGAGTGCCTCTTTTCATCAATGTAATCTCTTCTTTAATTAATGTTTATGTTTCTTCCACAGACATTATCTGTTCTTCTGGCAAATTGTTTAATGCCTGACCTTTTACTCTGGGGGAGCGATTTGAAACACTCTTAGCTAGATGCTACATGGAAAACATCTGGAACTGCATCCTCTCTGATCAGTAATTTAGCCTTGGCTGATGTTTGGTAATATTTCCATTTCAAGGAAAGACAGTATAACTCACAGCATTTTGGTGCCACGCTCTTTGTGGCCAATTTGACAGGTTTTATTACGATGGTAGATAATTTATTTTCCATCTTTATTGTCTCTAACAAAGCTATAGATAAGAATTTGAAGTGGTGCTTCATAGCTCATGTTTTATTTCAAACATTTTCCTCCCATGACTTTCTATGACTCACCCTATATAAAGCATGTAATTGCAGTACTGTTGGAATTTTTCCTAAAGAGATGGATTTCTTTTGAGGGATGGCTTCTTCTCTGTTTGAGCAGTATTGGGAAGTAGGAAAGTGAATATTAATATTCTGTAAGCAGCACATGGAAGCTCTGGGATCCACAGAGCTAACAAAATCAGTCTTTTGATGAGTCTTAGGCACTACCAAGAGTAAATAGCAAAAAACAGTCTTACAGGAGGTGTTGTATGACAAAGTTTGGTGTAAGTGGTCTGGGCTTGGCTCCTGAGCTCCCAAATTTTTGCACCAGCTCCCTAATGCGTTGCTCTGGGCTGGAGTGTGGGACACAGAAGGCAAGTGGCAGTGTCAAGAGCCTGGGGGGATCTTCTTTGACCTATCACGTGAATCAACTCATACAGGAAACCAGGGCAAACACCAAAATTCAGCTGAAATGCAAAGAGTGGATTTATTGCATTACCTCACTAGCCATGCCAGGAAGCTGAGACACACAGGGACACAGGCTCCATTAGGCTCAGCTCATCCTGGAGACCAGAGGCACACAAGGACACAGGCTCTGTTAGGCTCAGTTCATCCTAAAAGGCTTCATGCACATGCAGTTCATCACAAGGCTGTGGTTTTATGGTCTCTCTCTCTCTCCCAGCAGGAGGCTGAAGCATGTCTGTTAGAGTGTTATCTCTACACAGGAATTCTACTTCTTGAAGCAGGCAGAGGATGAACAACACTAAGCATAATACATGGAGTTTTCCCACACCGACTTTCTTAGCATTCCCAGCTGCGAGGTCACTTTGAGTGAAAACCATTCCCTCCTCACCAAGTCTTTCAGCTTTAACCCTACCCTCCCAACACCTACATTTTGCAGAACAAGTGTCCAGTGGTGACTCACCAGATCTCATCAAGATCCTGACAGTATCTCAGCTTTGGACCTGCATGGTTGGTCAGGAGCTGGCTCTCTCCACAGTGACCCTTGACTCAAGCAGCTGTGTTCCTGGGGTGGCACCCAGTGCTAAAGGCTTGCCACTTGAGATTCACAAGCTCTGTTAGTCTCTTTTTTCGGGCCATGTGAAAGACACTTGGGGAAAAGTTTTGCCACTTAGTTATCACCAGGCCTTTACCCTGAGGCTTGAGGAGAGAGGGACAAACCTCTCTAGGGAATGAGGCAGTGCAGAGTTTTGTCCCTTCTTTGGCTGTCATCTTTAGGCCAAGAATCTGACAAATAGACTGCAAACTCTGTGGTTTGGCTGTGAACCCTCATCATTCCTCTTTTGTTCTCAGTAGGGTTTTGTCTCTGGAGCATTCAACTTTTGCCTAAAATACATGAGGTTCTTCCACCAGTTTGATTTCTGTTGATAGTGGATGTCTTTTGATTATGAGAATTAAGGGTTCTCAGCCTGTATTCCAGGTGCTTTTGGAGTAACATCTGCATTTGTCTCCTGTGTTCAGTTTTTGTAAAATGCCTAGAAAATGAGACAGGGCTTGGCCCTTGCCTCTCTTTTTAACTGAGGCTTAATTAAGAATATTGTGAAATTGTGTTTCTGGCCTTTCCATTTTGCTTGTTCTTGGCTGCATCTGAGCCAGCGAAAGTATTTGAAGCAGGTATCTGAAAAAATTTGAATCAGATGCAAATGAAAGTTTTCACTCGAAAATATGCAAAGCCTGACATAGAAATTATTCAGATAATTTAGAAGTTTTCGAGGGGACTAGAACAAATCAACTTCAGCCTGTTATCCTGAAGGCTGGGCGGAAGTAACCTCAGAATGATGCAACCTTGGCAACCCCATAGAGGGCAAACAAGGTGGCCTGAAGATGACAAAACCAAAACCACAGGGGATAACTTTAAAAGATGCAGAATGGAGATGGGAAATTATTATCAACTGATAATTATCAGTTGATGAAAGGAAATTTCCATTGAAAAAATATTGATGGGAAAAAATGAACAAACTATATATGGAAGACAAGGAAGATGTGTGTTGGCTAAGATAGGTTTGTCAAGTATAAATAACGCTGAACTGGTTTGCTTTTCTTCTGCAATAGGGATAACATGTTTTGTGGAAAGGGCAAAAGCAAGTGTTTCCACATCCCAAGATTCTAGCCAGGACTTTCCCAGCCCTATTTCATTGATATTACAGTTTAGGGAAGCACGATTTGGATGGTTGGTCTTCTGTCTTTTCTAATGTAGAACCATGGGGAAGCTGAGAGTGCTCCATAGTAAATTCTGATTATTGAAAATATGCCTACTTCTCTTTGCTGTGTTTCAGAAACCCCTTAAAGGCAGCACATCACAAAGCCCAAAGACAATGCTTTCCCAATCACTGGTTTACACAAAGCTACCACAGGCCTAGTACAGAACTGGTTGCACATACAGCTACAGAGTAGCCCCTCGTGGTCCACTACTAAATGCAAAACATTTACCCCTGGGTTAAATTTCAGTTATGTCTTAGACTTTTTGTGACTTTGCCCATGCTTACCTCTACAGATCTGCTTGCAAATCATTATGTGGCTTGAAAACCTTGACTGAACTCAAATAGCCATAATACATCTGAGTAGATTTTTTAGTCAACAAACTTTGTTGCCTCACTGTTCACACATGTCTGATTTTTAATGTACACATTGAAGAGCACAGACTCCACCACCACTGATTCCTTAGGGATTCCACTGAAGCCCTTTCTCCATTTCATAATAGAAAACTTTGTTTTCTATTATTCAACCAGTTATTGATACACAATATCTTCTTATTGATACACAATATTGAGACACAATTATCTTCCTTCTAGCCCCCTGGCAATTTAATTCTTTTTGAAAAGCTTCAAAGGAATCCAACACACATTGTGACTTTTCTCTACACAGTATGATACCTTTCCCAACATACCACATTTATCTCTCTAACTACTAGTCCTAGTCTGTGCCATGACCCTGAGTGGAAATCAGGATTGCCAATCTGTTTCCTGTATTAAAAATTAGTGTCACATCTATCATCTTCCATTCCTGTGGCACCACAGCTGAGGTATTATGCCTCGATGGATTATATATCCAACAGTAGCTTCATAACTCAATATCTGAGTTACAGCTATATTCAGAAACCTGGTCTGAATAGCTTCTGGCCCTGCTAACCAGACATTATTCATATCAGCACCTCTGAAGTCTCATTTACTCATTCTTTAGTTTTAGGAAGTTTTTTTTGCCATAAAGGACGGCTAAAGTCCAACACAACGGACACCAAAACTTTCCTGATAACATTATTGCCAGGGCCCATTAACTGTCTTGCTTGCTCATTTTACACCTCAATATCATATTACTCCCACAGACTTTTGGCTGGTTTCTGTTAGGGTAAAATACATCATGCTGGATCTGACAGCTCAAGAGAGGCGAGTCTGCCACAGCTCCATACCCCAGGTCAAGCCAGTAGTGAAACTGGAAATGCATTCCCAGTAGGTCCAGGCACACAAAGCACTCCAAGTCACTGAAATCCCTGCCTTTACCCTCCTTTGGTTCCTCTTCTAGGCATCTTGCCATAAGGCACGAATAATTCCAAACTGCTTTTCCCATAAGGTGTCCTAGAGCTCAAGACAGTGACCCCCACAGACCAAGAGGAGATCTGGAGAGCGGCTCCCAGTGACACCTCGTGATGGGTTTCAAGTCTGGACACTAGGGCTGAAGTCCTTTGGGGACAGCCCTGGGAAGAGCCTGGAGAAGTTCCTTCCGCATTACTTGGGGATCCTTGATTTGGATTCCCACTTGCCCTTGGGCCTCTGTGCTCCTTTGGCTTCTGGAGATGGACCTTTGGTGGTCTGATGGTCCCTGTGATAGGCCTGGGAGGACCTGGGCAGGGTGTAAATGCCCCCCACACTCTGTGCTCCTCTCTGGGTGTGCAAATTAACTTTCATTACATAGCCTAACAATTTCCTGCTTCTGATGTGTTTACAAACACATTCTACTTCTGGTGTGTTTAAAAACATTTAATATTAGCTTTAGCCTCTGGTGACTTGCTCTTGAAAATCTTTTATCTGGTCCAACCTTTTTATGTTTTCACATTTAACTTGACAGACATCATCTTTATTCCTTGCTTGAAATAACCTTTTCCTTTTTTTTTTTTGTAAACATCTGTTAGCTTCTGCTGGTTAACCACACTGACTTCTTTGCCTTGTCAGGGGTCTTTCAGAGTTTTTATTCATTTGAGAGATGCATTTATTCTCAATTTCTAAAATGGTGTCCTTAAAGAACCTCTGGGATTCCAACAAGCATATTGTCCTCAGTTCCTCTTTAATTCCTTATCAAACAGCATCTTCATTTTCTTCACAAATGTCTTCTAAAAATACAAAATAAGTCAATTTCGTGGGGTCTGTGCATGTGTTTGCCTTTTTTGTTCCTGCAAGAAGGCTGGATTTAATACATTATGAGCTCTTGTACGGGGCTCTATGTAAATAGTTACCCACTGAGCCACATGTCCTGCTGTGTCTTTGCTGCAGGTCCTCTAAGGTCATGGATACAGCATGACTTCAATCACTTTAATTAGTTTGTGACACCACTGAAGAGGGTGGTCTCCCCTTTTCTCCCTGCTGCTGCTCCTTCCCCTCTGGATCAGGAAACAGAATTCAATAAAACTATGTGACACTTGAAAGTTCCATTTGAAGCCCGCTGCCTTTCACTTTGGGAACAGCGTGTTAAGCAGGGAGTTGAGCCCTGTAAAGCTCCAGCTCAGCTTCCTTTCAGATTTGGCTGGGGCTGAAAGTGCTGCCAAGAGCAAAACTTTAACAATTTGTCTTAGGCTCAGCTCTCACCCAGTTTCTTGTCCCAGCTTACTGCAGACCCATTAGGCAGCATGTCCTTTGATCCATCACTTGCCATGCAAGAGGGCCTTTACTTGGCTTCTAAAAAAGCCAGTATAAATGTAGAGGAGGTTTATCAGGAAGAAGTTCACCACCTGTTGGAGGGGCAGCAGTTTGCACTCTTCTGCAGTTCTAGGGGAAAGGTTTTGGCCTCTGTGGATGGTAATTTTTTTGCAAAGAGAAGGAGATTGAAAACATCACGCTTCTTACCACCTTTGCCAAAAGCACTTGAAAACAACTTCAAAGAACATCCCCCCTCCACGCTCAGAGTGCAAAACATCCCTTTGTAGGGAGTCAAACCAGAGCAATGAAATGGGGGAGAGACCTCTGATCATTTGTGGCTCAGACAAACTCCTGGGTAACAGTTTCTAGGTTAATTAAATTTACTTTGTACTGACAAGCTGAGCTTGTGTGAAAGCCTCAGGATTTGTTTGTGTGGCTGAAAGCTTGCACTCCCTCACAGTCACAGCATAAACCACAAACCTTCCAGCTTAGTAACATGCAAACATAATAGCAAACAGCAAGGTACGAGACACGACCTCTTGGCTTGAGTATTGGCTTTGGGGAATGAGCTTCCCATGTCAAGAACTGGTTATCGTCTCAAAATCCATTTCTTTTCTTCTGGGAAAGAAGCATGCATTCAGTTTTTATAAACTTTCCCATTTTTGTTTTCTTTTTTTCTTTTTTCAACTGCTCCCTGATCAGACTGGCTCAGTCAACTTGCTTTCTCTGCAAAAAGGAAGAAAATGGGGAGGAAGAAGAAAACAAGTCTTGCCTACTGCTTTTATGATCAGGGGTAAGAGGAACAAGTGTGTTATATATGGACTTTTGGTTGCTCTGTGAACCTTCCTGCTGCTTTCCCACATCTGCATGTTAAGTCTTGCAAAGCTGAATGACAGCACAAAAATCCTGCTGTTGTGGGAGAAGCATTATTTCCCTGCAGTGCTACTTACCTGCTACTCATCTTAATCCATCTGAAATAGTTCCTGTCATGGTAGAGCAATTAAAGCAGAAGTTCAGCTGTTTCTTGGGCAGCCCTTCTTTACCTGTACTTTATTCTGGGCACTTCTTCCAAAGATTTCAAAAGGCTTCAACTGCAGGAAGGAACTGAGCTTAAAACTACCCTGTGGTGCTGTGGGTGTCAAGCCCCTGGTGACAAGGCTGACTGCGAATGCTACCTCCGGAAAAGTGTTTCTTTCTATAGGGACACCACAGACAGCATCAGCTGCTGCAATGCAATCACTAACTGATGTTGGGCAGCATCTCCAGAACAGATCCAAACAGCCACGTAGCTGGAGGTTTAGCCAATGGACATCAAATGGACATCAGGGTCCTAATTTCTAATATGTGCGTATGGTGGAGCACATGCGAAGTGACCTAGCAGACGCAAGGTACTCCCACTCACAGAATTGCCAGCTACACACGTCCAAAAATCACACATCAGGCTCTTTCTTCGTATAAAGGGGTTAGTTTTAAAATAATTACATTTAAAAAAATACCCATGACTTTGTGCTTCTTTGAATCCTTTAATAAAAAAACAAGTAACAATTTCAAGCTTCTCTCTAGCTCATGACAGCCAGAATCTGAGTTACTACTTTTAATCAATTCTGGGATTGTCCTGTGGGACAGGGCTGTGGGAGTCAGGGCTCTGAGAGACCCTCTGGTAGCATGAGAATTACAATAAAATGCCTCAATTCCACAGAGCACACCCTTGGCACTGGAAGGGCAGATTTGTTTGTGAACTTCATTCTAAATTGCTGTTGGATTTCATTCTCTTCTGTTTCAGTTATTTACATTCAGCCAATGTGTGCCTCTCCAGGGATGGGCTCAGGCCTCTCCCACCAGCACAGATAGTCTGACTTTCAGCCTGACCAGCAAGGGCCATGGGAAACCCTGAAAGGGGTTTGTCCCCACTACAAGATTTCTGTTGTCTTTGCACTTGGGAAGGTGCAGAAAGCTGACGGTGCAGCTTTCACGCAGGACTTTTTCCAACAGGGCCACTCTCTTTTAAAGTATCTGGGTACTTTGTAACCCTTTGGAGCTGGTATTTCCAGAGAGAAGAACTGCAACTCACCTTTTCATTCAGTGTGTGGGGAATGAAAGCCTGCCGATGCTGTGACCACCATGTGTGTTTTTAGATCAAGACACTGCGCTCGGGACATGTGTTTCAGTGGAGGTGAAGTGCTGGTAATTTTTATCATGAAGATGACAAAGGTAAAATGTAGGCTGTGAGCATGTGGCCAACCTCAAAAACCAGCACTCAGTCACAAAGCACCTGTGCCCTGCCTCTGTGAGGTTTCTATCAGGGCAGTTCTATTCCAAGGTAATAATTTTAAGTATCTGTCACAGGGCCAGGACCCTTGGGCAGAGGCAGTACAAATGCAGCTCTCCAAAGCACAGAAGAAGAGACCAGGATAGAGGAATTACAACTCAGAAGGCCAGCAAAGCTCCAGTCTGTGTTCCCAGAATTACTCTTTTTGTCCAAAGACTAGAGTGCAATGTGCAAGCAGACCTGCCCTCTGCCCTGAGAGCACTCTCTCATCCCTCAGCTACAGGCTCTTTCTTGCTGATTTTCTCTGATGTGTGTTTGAACATCTTCCAGCTAAGAAAAGTTTAAAAAGCATGTATCACGTTTCCTGAGCATGCGTTCAAACCACTAATATAAAATTTAAGCATTACCAACAATGCCCTTTTTTTTTTTTCTTGCTTTTGAAGGATGCAAAGAACTCGTTTGGTTCTGAGAGGCAACCTGTTAGCACTAACCCTCAAAAGAGGACCCAGGTTTGGGTGACCACAGTCTGGAGGAAGGGACTGGATCTTGAGTTTTCTCACTGTGTCTCTTGAAGGCATAATGTAGGGGCACCCTATCCCATGGTGTGCCTGGTTTCCAATCCTCTTTAAAGAGTGCCAAACTTCCTCTGTCTCCAGTATCACAGGTATGAGCTTCAGGTTCTGGATTCCACGCCAGTGGCCCTGATGGACTGCTGCAGCCTTGCAATCCCATAACACACTCAGGAGCTCCGAGACAGCTGTGCAGGCAAAGGGTGGTGGACCATGGATCCACTTTCAGTGCCTCAGGTTCACAGACCAGCACCCTGATGGCTTTGCCCCAGCATCCAATGCAGACCGAAGCTTGGCTTTGAACTTTGGAGATACCACCTCTTGCTGCTAGGGAAAAATAATAGAGCATTTAAAAGGAAATTAAGAGTGGTTTAGAGCCTTCAAAATTGTGCAATTGAAATTTGATAGAAATTATGCTTCTGGTGTCAGATACTTCATGATTCTAACATCACCAGAAAAATACATGTTTACTGAAATTATGCATTTTAATGGATTGCTATTTCATAGCAAAAGTCTGATTAGTTTCCTTTCTAATAAATCACCTAAGAATTTTCCACATGGATTGAAGAGGCTAACCTGACCTGGCAGCCACAAAAGAGAAAACATGTTTTTAACGCAAAGCAGTCTTGTCTAAGGATTTACTTTCAGAACAGTGTTTTGTGGGAAAAAAATTTACCATTGCTAAGAAAACCTTGTGTATTGTCATTCTAAATATAAATCTGCTTGCTGGAAGAATACAGAGTAATCTGTTCCAATCTTCAGGACAAAACAATGTTTTTACTCCAGCATGAAACAATACTCAACCCTTTCACAGTCCAAGGTAAGACAATCATCTTGCCAATTGCAGACAGAAAGAACTTTTCTGAACCAACATTAGAAGAATGTTTTTTTCATTTCAGGACAAATTTAAGAACGCTGTTTCTCTTCAAACTGAGTACTTGATGGTGCTAAAGGAAGAAAACATAACAGATAAAGGTTTATCTTGTCATGGCCAAAGTGTGCTTTATTCTCTGAGTATGACATCACATCGAAATAACTTTTCAGATTCCCTGAGCAATGCAGCAAGCCAGTCAAGGTCCCAAAAAATTCAAGTGTGTTCACCAGACAGGTCACCATGGTAGTGAGATCATGCTATGAAGACAGTAAAATCTATGTTTTATTATAAGTTTCTGTGCAACTGTTAGTTGCCTGTTAGTCCTGCCTTTTTAACTTCTCTGAAGCTGATGCCTGCACAAGTAACATTTCTCCCCTGCTCCATGGTCAGCTGGACTGATAAAGCATGGTTCCATGTGGATCCACCTCCCTACTTGAGCCATGCTGCTGACTTTCTAGAGGATCCCCATCTCCTCTAGAGGATCCCCATCTCCTCTTCCTCCTTCCTCTTCTCCCATGCTGCAGACATTGTGCTCAACTTTCCCCCACGGCCTTCTTCTGGCAACACCCTCAGCACCCCAAACCGCTGGGGCAGCCAGCAAGAGCTGCAGACTTTTCAGCAAGCAGGGTGAGGACAAAGTTGTTGTCTCATGGGAGGAGCAGCAATAGTGATGCATCAGCATCCCTTCAGGTGCAGTACTGAGCCAGGCACACTCGGGTCCAGAATATCCAAGTCTGCCTTTCCCCCACAGATGCCCTCCCTCATACCAGAGAATGAGGAACAGGCTGATATCACACCTTCCTTCAGCACGAGCCAGAGCCTGTGTGAATTTGTCTGTGAGGGACATCGCACTTTGTTCACAGGATTTTTTGTCCTTAGAAATATTTCACAACTAAGAAAGGAGAAAAAGTATTCATGCCATGAGTACTGTGCAAACTCTCTCCCGCTTCTTGGCAGTGGAATTTATTAGTGGTGCTTTGGCACCATCATGCTCTCCCAGGATGAAAAGATCAGTTGGTTTAGTTGTTTCTAATTAATACACAATTTAAAATAAATTTTCCACATAAATTAGACTTTTACGCTCTTCAGTAGTGCCAGATGGACAGAGCCATCTGTCAGAGATTAACACTCACTAAAGGACCACTAGTATTAAAAAAAAAAACCAATAATGTAGCATTCCAAAAAATTTTTGCTTTGTACATTGCCTGAACGAACAATTGCATGTAAAGCTGCTCTTATTTTCAGAGATCATCATTTATGAATGGTCATATAATACTTTACTGAATTTGAAACAAGAGATTGTTGGATGATTAACCCATTTTTACAGCTTGGGGAGATTTCTGAGGGTATCTGATCTGGGATGATGCTGCATAAAAAAATTGGAGAACTGGAAACCGTACAGCCATCATCAAGCCATAGGCAAGTCATAAGCAAGCCATGGATTACTTCAGGGAAGAGTGAAGCCCTGAATAAAGTGTCTTTCCCTTTGAAATGAGAAGAAGAACCTGTATAAAAGTTAGCAAAAACATTGTTTAGATGATGAACATTGCCATTCCCAGGCTCCCTCTGGGAGTTCTTGTTTGTATTTTTTCTCCTCGCTGTCCCACCACCAGCCAAAGCTTTGCACCAAGGGATCACAAGTCCAAGCCTTGCATCTCTCCCCCTCGGCACCAAGGGCTGAGGGAGAGGCCCTCTGGCTGTCACAGCCCACTCTGGAGCCACTTCAGCCACCTCTTGCCTTGGGGACTGCTCTCTCAGGCCTCCCTTTCCAGTCTCAGCCCATTTTGCCACCCCAGCAATGATGCCTGGAGTCTTGCTTGCAGAAGCTGCCCACCCAGCAAGGCAGCAGCCACGGGTGTGCTGGTGCTGCAGCCAGGAGCAGGAATATTATCCTCTGTAAAGGGGAAAGGCAAGAGGTAAACCCCCAGCTTTCCACAAGCTCAGCCTGCCTTTTCCACGTTAGCAGCCCAGGGTAAGGGCTTCCTGACCAGGAACATGGTAAAGCAGGTTTGGCTTGCTAGGTGCAGAGATTTGTGTAGTCTCTGCATGATGTTATACTTTACGGGCACTGGAGCTGGGACTTATTGAACCAGGTTGTCCTTTCCTTCCCACGTTCTATCACTTAAATCCACCAATGTCAATTGTGTCTAATTTTTTTTTGTTTCCACTGGAAGGGTCAAGCTGTGATTGGACAGCTGACAGAACTGCCATCAAAAGACTGAGATTTCAGGGTACTAAAAAATGAGAAAGCTACCTAAACTTACTTAAAAAGACCATTTCAATAAATTAAACATTTTCAAACTGGTTGCATCTAACAAAATTCCCCATATGTATTTCCACCACTGGCAGAAACTAACTGAGAGCTGGCTGGGGTTACCTGAGAATTTGGGGTGGGTGACCAAGGTCCCACAAAACTGATCAAGGGTAAATGGAGTGACGAGCTTAATAAAGGAGGGACAGAGGAGCAAGACAACTGCAGACCAGTTGGCTGAACTTTAGTATCCAGAAAACACTGTAAGAACAAACCAGGCTACTTGCAAATACATGAAAGGTGCCAAGCAGATGAGTGATGGAAAATACAGATTGATGAGGAACTAACATTTCAAACCTTTTCAGGGTCCTTCTGTGAGAGGATAAAAACGGAAACTGTCATTCTACATAAGCAACAGATGTGCTTTGACTACAGTGCAGCTTCAGCATTTTCTCACACGGTGCATTATAGGGGGAGGTGACTTGAGTCAACATGACAACATTACAAGGACAGTTCAGAGTTGTTTAGAAAACTTGCTTCTATGAGTCGTTGTCAGTAAATTTCTTGTCAAACTAGAAGGGTGCATTAAGTATGGATTTCACTGAAGCCAGTCTATGGTACTACACTGTATCTTCATAAATGGATACCGAGTTCCTGAAATACTATTGATAAATTTGAAGACGATGGGTAGGGCAGAAGGACTTCCAGTATACAGGAGACAGCCTAGGAATTCAAAATGATCTAGCCAAAGAGGAGAAAGTATCTGAAAAACAGAAGGCAGTTTGATAAGGACAAGAAAAAGTGCAAACCTGACATGGGTTTCTAGAAGAGCAGACATTTAACAAGGCAACACTTGGCTATACAGTTGTTCTGCTGAATTTAGGTGTTAGTGTGTGTCACAGTGACTTGCTGCTAAGGAACGGGGAGCATCAT
Organism: Edolisoma coerulescens; assembly: GCA_013397115.1. Classification (NCBI taxonomy): domain Eukaryota; kingdom Metazoa; phylum Chordata; class Aves; order Passeriformes; family Campephagidae; genus Edolisoma; species Edolisoma coerulescens. Next base: position 96,142 of record VWZW01000129.1, on the reverse strand, counting down.
CCTGGGTCACACCATGCAGTGGTGACATATGTGAAAACACGAAGTTATACTCCCCCACATTTGGCACTGGTCTGATCTCAGCATAAATGAGTCATTTTGGATGCTCCAGTTTGAGGAAGTGTTGACCAGCAGCCCAGAGGAAAGCAGCAAGAGCAACTAGTCATGGTATACAAAAGAATGGAGAGAATTAAGGCTGTTCCTGACCGGGAAGAGAAAAATGAGAAGAGATACAATAAGGTTTCCACAACCAAAACCAGCAGCTGCAAAGGAGGTGGAAGAGTTTAACAAGTCTGCTGGGATAGGAAAACAAATGGGATTAAATTGCAGAGAAGAGAGCTGAACTCAAATGCCTCCCAGGAATGGCAGCAAAGCCCTGGCAGGAGCATGCTGGGGGGCTGGGGATCATCACACCAATGGTTTTCCACTAACACAGTGGAGAAACATCTGCCACAGGCAATTTAAGCTTGGGCATCCTGAATGAGAGATGGGTGGTGGACCTCCCAAATGTCACATGATGTAACACTGCTGTCTCTCCAAATGCCTGCAAGGGCAACAAGGCTGGTGAAGGGTCTGGAACACAAGCCCTATGAAGAACAGCTGAGGGAGATGGGGTTGTTTAGCTCAGAAAAAAGGAGGCTCAGGGGAGACCTTATCACTCTCTACAACTGCCTGACAAGAGGCTGTAGTCAGGTGGGGGCCAGTCTCTTCTCTCAGGCAACCAGCAACAGCACAAGAGGACACAGTCTTAAGCTGTGCCAGGGGAAGTTTAGGTTGGACATTAGGAAAAAATTCTTCACTGAAAGAGTGATTGGCCACTGGAATGGGCTGCTCAGGGAGGTAGTGGAGTCCCCATCCCTGAAGGTGTTTAAAAAAAGACTGGATGTGGCACTCAGTGCCATGGTTTAGTTGACAAGGTGGTGTTAGGTCATAGGTTGGACTTGATGATCTCAAAGGTCTTTTCCAGTCTAGTTAATTCTGTGATTCTGTGTAAGGACCCTGACAGATATAGTGGAGGTCCTGCTAATGTCCTGCTGCTATCAAAAGGAAGTCAAGTACCATGGTTTCTGCTATAAAGATGAGGAACCTCAAGCATATATCCTTGCTTGGATGAAAGTTCAACATTTGGTCAAGCACAGAGCTGGGCAAGAAGGCCAGTGAGCTCTCATCCAGAACATGTAACCCCATCACCAGGGATCTGGTGGAGCAACTGCCCAGCTGCAATATACCTTTGGATAAAATTACCAATACTAGAATCAGGGCTTATTTGTATGTCAATATTATGTTACTCAGGGAAATATTTAAGAAAAACATGGTGTTTTGTTTATAGAACAGTTTAGAAAAAGTTTAATCCCTTTCATGAGGTGTATACACAAGAGAAACTTGGAAGATTTCATTGCCTTTCATTTATGCGTAAAAGTGATGTACCCCTCTTACTCTTTAAGGGGTTTTTTTCCCCTGGTACATTCCATCCTAGAGTTACACATTGCAGAAGGTACTTGTCTGCTATGCCAAAAGGAGGAGGGCAGCTAAAATAAGACTTAATTCTTCTGATCTGTAGATGGGAGGGCTGAAGCAGCTTTGACATACTCTGAAAAATCTCAGGAGGGCCAGAACTGAGACCTACTCCTAAAACATCCTTACAAAGCATCTTGAAAGCTCGTGAGGAAAAACACCCCATGGCAAGTGACTGTACCAGTACCTAACTGTGCTGTATCTGTGAGACTGAACCCAGCAGATCAAGGGTTACAGCTATCCCACATCACATCTGGGCACTGTGCCCAGTATTGCCCCCATGGTCAAGAAGGACATTAAAAAAACTGGGGGCAGCCCAGTAGGTTTGGGGGTGGGGATGGGAGGTTAAATGCCCCAAGACGGTTATGGGATTGGAGACATGAAGAAAGGCTGAAGGGATTGGGTTCATGCCGCCCTAGTGAAGTGAGGGCTCAGGGGGATTCCATTCCTGCTTTCCAGTGTTAGATACTGAGAGATGATGAAGGCACTCTCTTCACAAGGATTCACGGTGATGGACAGTTAAGTCATTTCAGGGCAAATCAGACACAAAATAAAAACTCCAGTGAGACCAGCTAAAGGCTGGGACAGGCTACCAGGAAGTGTGGTGAAATTTACCTAGATGAAATATGCAGGGCTTTGGCAATGCCCTGGATCACTTGAGGCCCTGCTTCCAACATATTCAGGGCCAGCTGCACTTTCTGGTTCTGGTCAAGCTGGGCTTTTCCCCTCAGTTTTTGTTTCTCTCAGTACAGCAAGATGCTGGAGAGTCCAAGAGACACTGTCTCTTACCTCTGCTTTACCTTTCCTCCTATGAGGGTACAGCTCTGCACTGGCAACAGCCAGCAGGACAAGGGCATCTTTAGCATCCTGTCAGCCACACCTGTGCAAAAAAAAAAAATAAACACAGACACAGTAGCTACAGTGCCCATTTCAGCACACACCTTCCTGCTCCTGGATGGAGAGCAACACCAGTGCTAGGCCTTCACTGGCATTCTTTGGTAAGGACTAGTGATGGCACATTCCAGCACATCAGGAGGTGCCAGGGCTCAAATGCTCTCCAGTGATAAAAGCAACACAGCATGGAAAGGGAAAAATAGTAATTTCAAAATTTCTTCTCTGGCCCCACCCTGTTCCAGAGACAGCTGGGGGGAAAAGAAGTGGATGTTCTCTTTTTTCTTTTCTATTTTTGTCTTTTCCAGCATGACTTTTTAGACCCTCACCTTCTGACTTCATTCTGGAATGCTGCTTAAGTATAAATTAAGCTGGATCTAGCCTGAGATTTCTCTCTCAGATAAAGTTGAGGTTAGTTAAAAGAAACTCTAGTTATGGAAAAGCTCATATGTCAAGAAAAGCTAGCAGTGTTTTAAAAAAATTTTAAAACCCCAGCAGCTTGACTCCTATTCCTTTTATAATGAACAGAATAATCTTGTAAAATTAACTGAAGATCAGATAAACAAAACTTCTGCTTAGGGCTAGAAAGCATGGACATTTATCTCCAGGTACAATTTGAGTGCATCTTCTTCATCTCTGCTTTTGTTCCACTGCGTGAGTTGCCAGCACCTTCCTCCCATAGCCTCTCCCCAGATTACAAAGGCTGAGGCCTGGCTCCCTCACCACTTTCTCAAGCGATTCCAAATCTCCTTAAGAATGTGAAGTTTGATATGTCTCCCACTGACTTCAATGAGAGCTCAGTCAGACATAGAGGTATTTTTCCAAGCTTTGAAAAAATAAATACCTGTGCAGAGGTAGGATGCTCAAAGATATGCAGCTCAATGGGTGCACCCCCTCTCCACGGGTGGGAACCCTCCACTTGCCAGGCTACACCAAACACAGAGACCAAGGTCTTGGGGTGCAAGGGTGGTAGATGCCACAGAGGATGCCCACATCCCTCCTGCTGCCCCCAGCTCGGGTGGGGCAACAGCTCCAGCTGCCCCTGTGAGCCCATGCTGCCAAAACCCATGGGACCTTCGCCACCACCTTTTACAGCAGCAGGAGCATGTGTTGAACACTTTCCAACTGCAGTGCCACTTGCAGCAGAACTTGGGAGAAACCCTTCCCTCACACAGTAACCCAGGCTGCCGCCTGGTCCTGGACTGAAGAACACCCTTTCTGAAACACCACACAGACCAAATGCAGTAACTTGTGCAGGACTCAAAAAACACGGACTGCTTACAGCAGAGTGGGAAGGCCTGGGCCCAGAGGCACGGTGGGAGCTGTGCCATCGCTTCTCTTGGCCTGTTTGGTTATCAGCTTTGTCAGCTAAAACATTTGTACATAATAGATGCTGTTACCGTTTTTCCTGTAGTTTGTGAGAGGTAACTCAGCAGGTGATGATCTCCAAACTAACTTATAAATAAGGATATGCATTTAAAACACAGAGCCCGTTGAAAAGGGGCTTTTGGATATGGCCAAGAAGCTCGGGACAAAGCAGAAAAGGCAAGGCTGTCTCTGGTGCTTTACCCATCACGGCAGCTACTCCTGCTCGAGGCCAGCGGCGGGGCTGTGGCTGAGGCGGGAGCCGGGCGGCCGCGCTCCGACACTGACACCTAGCGCCGGCCAGCCCGGCCCTGCCCGCTGCGGCTTCTCCCTGCTCCTCACACCAACGCACACTTGGGTTGGCTTTCCCTTTTTTTTAAGTCTTAGGGAGTTGTTTGGTTGCCTGGGGTTTGGCTGTTTTTTTGTTTTTCTTTAAATGAACATGAGGCTACTCGCACAGTCTCCATAAAGTAGAGATTTACACCTGCCACAACATACCTGTTTTCCACTTAACTGGAATTATTTTCCCCCCATCAGTCCAGTACTTTGAAGTCGGCTTGGAGATACGTAGGGCACTTGTCAGCAATGCATCCCGCTGCCCGGCCGCCCATCTGATGGACGCAAGGCTGAGCCCATACCAGAGCTATGTGCTTACATACAACAACCAAGTCAGTTTATCTCAGAACAGCTTGAAAGCAGCATTTGGTTACATTGCGGCTCTGAGAACAGAAAACCATTCCTTAAAATGCAGAAATGTACTTTCTCTCTGAAAGCAGTTGTGAGGCCAGTCCACATTTCCAGACCACTCATTCACAGCAGATAGCTTAGTGACAGATTATTTGTAACACCAGCTCTTCGGACTGTGATCATGAAGAAAAATAAATTTTTATCAGTAAAAAATATGCATGAGTTCAACACTTATTCATCACAGCTGAGCTTAAAGGCTCACTCTTCAAAATCTTTATAACAATTCTGGAGACAAATGAAAAGTAATTTAAGTCTCAGCCGACAAATCCCAGGGGATGGTTTTCCCTACCTGCCCACACAGATCAGCAGATCGGACAAACCTCTGCAGCCCAGGCACTACGATGCCAACACTCCACTTCCTGCTGCAAGAGTTCAGCAGAAAAATAAACATCTTTTACCAAAAAAGAGATGTCACCCAAGAGCACTGCTCTCTTCAGTCTTGTGAAGCTACAGTCACAGGTTCAGGAAAGTAATTTTGCACTTTTTTAAAACTCACTAGAGAAAAAAAGAAACCTGAGAAGTTTAGGTTCGTAGAGTTCCTAGTTTGATGCTTAACACAGTATTTTATTCTTTCTGTCATTTAGGTCTTTGTCATACACAGAGCAGGCATTGGATCACTGAAGTCTGAAGTTTCATTACTGGCTTCACTCACTGCAGAATTTGAGGCCCTGGCTAATTCTTTTAATGAGACTTAAACACAACTACTAGAATTAGAATATATTTTTGTTTGAAATTAATAATAAAATAACTTGGGCTCCACAAGCTTTGAGAAAGGTATCTAGAAGTGTTTATAGAGACTACATTTTTATATCAATCAAGATGACAGGGTTGAGAAAATTATTTAAATTATCTTCTTTTAAATCCACCAAGAACCAAACACATCACCTTAGAAACCTGGGGGGTATGGAGGTCCACCTGTCACCTTTGCAGAAAGGCTGAGATACCTTTTTTCACCTTTATAACTTAAAGATTTTAGTATAGGATTTTCACCCCTGAATTTCCACAAACTGAGCTCCACTTGACAAGCTACCTCCAGTATTTCTTCTCTTTGAAGCAGCAGTAACAGGCTGCCCACCACTGCACCTGGCTGACAGCTGCACTGGGCAGTACTTGGCAGCATGTCAGCGCACAAACAGGAGAGCAGAACAGTTGCTGATAGCAAACTTGAAAAGCCTCCATTTTCTTCCCCATCTATGATCATTCTCCTCATTTCTCTGCCCTTTCCAAAAAGATCTAAGCCTCTACCAACACACCCTCCTACAACCTGCAAGAAAACAAACAAACTGACATAATTGCTTTCTTAATTTGGATATATCAGTACCACAGCATTTTCATTCCTGGGGCATAAACAATGGGAGAGATGCCTCAGACCCCAGCAGTAGGGAATGCACATAGTAAACAGGCACCAGAAAAGACATGAAGAAACAAACACCGAGTTTTCAGCTAATCCTGGCGTAAGATAACCCTCAAATGAAATCAGGTATCTGGAAGCTGTCTGTAGGGACAAATTGTTTTCAGAATTAGGCAAAATCAAGTAAGAAAAAAAATTGAAAAAAAAAAAAAAAGCTCTAGAGACAATAGATTGTGCATTACTGAGAGAATAAAGTAATTTCACCCCTACAGACTAATTCCAAGTCACGTTTTGCAACCATCTATTGAAAAGGGCATCTGGCTGCACTGTGGGTCCCAACCCAAAACATCTCAAAGCTTTGATGTGCACTGCACTGGACCCCAAAATTCATTATTTGGTCACACAAAAGATCTTTTCAAGGCTTACTTTCAGGAAGTTTTGCCACTGATGTAGGAAGGCAAAGGGATTTTAAACATTTCTCCAGAAACACAATAGTTTTGGCAATTTTTTGAGAGTGGATCAGATGTTAGTTAGCACATCTCAGCCTGAGGAAATAGCAATTGCAAATCATGGTGACTGATACCATTTCAGAGCCAAGCTTCTTTTGCTGCAGAGAAGAGCATGTTTTTTTCTGAGGGAATTAAGGGAAAATTACAAACAGGAAATGGGAAAACCCTGCAACTACAGAAACAACATGCTGAAGTACTGTGAGACTGTGTGCAGTTATCAAACAGGCACCCTCCTCCCTCTCCCCTCATTTCACTACTTGACATAGCAATGCAAAATTCCCAAGTAAAGTCTAAAGCAATATGCGAGACTCCTCAGACACAGCAAGGAGCCCCTGACTGGGAACCAGTGAAAGCAAGGGCTGTCTAAAAAAGCAAGGGCAACTCAACACTTCTGAAGGCACTGAGAAAAGAGAACTGCCCTAGAGTAGGAGTCCAGCTTAAATAACAACACTGGATCAAAGCCACTCAAGTAGTGATCTTTAAAATAAACAAATACAGTCAAACTGTCATTATCACTCGACGAAGGCTGAGCTGGAGCAGCTACACCCAACTCACTCCATGCCACGAGGGTTTCAAAGCAGGAAGCGGCTCCCAGTGTCCACAGAGGCATCCACTGCCCCCACAGGGTGATGCTGTTTCTGCCTCTGCTTCCTTCTGCTTCTGCTGATCTAAACACAAAGCAGTGGAAGACCTGTTGCACCATTTCAGTGTCAAAAACATTACACTGAAGAACTACGAACTCAGTAGATAGTACTTGAAAAGAACTTTTTAGGCAGTATTTAAGGGAAACAAAATACATCTAGCTCCTTTGTGAACAACACGAGAACAGGAAAACAGAGGAGTATTTTAATCAACATTTTCACACACTGAACATTTCTCTAAAATGCCAAAATTTTAAAATGGGAATCATGTCCCTGGCTGGATTTCCTGCACCAGAAGAGCAGTCAAAGCTCAGACATTCTAGGCATAGAAGAAGCCTCCAGAAAAGTGAACAGGTCTGAATATTCAATGTTGTCTAAACCAGACACTCTTTGTCCCAAAATGTTATAATCAAATGTATATTTAAATGAGAATAAAATGTGTGGTAAAGCTGAAATAACGAATTAATAGTCTTGAGTGAAGATTTTTCAGGAGATTCTGCTTTTCCTCCTAACATATCTTAAACAAACACACCAGGAAACAGAGCACTGAAGTCAACTCCTTCCAAGGCCACCAAAGGGCAAAAGAAAAAAAAAAAATCGGAGTTCTTTGAAATCAGGTATTTTCTGCTTAAAAAAAAAAAATGGCTTTTACAAGGGCTTTTTAAGTTAGAACACGTTTCACAAAGCTTTAAATTTCTCTCTGAGTGGGTTTCTGAACTGTCATTGCTGGTTATTACTAGTAGGCACAGAAACTCCCATTTTAATTAGAAACTTTATTTTGAAATACATTATACAGTTTACATGTGAAGTGCTTTCAATGTAAGATATTTAATAACATTATGCTGAGCAAAATGGCTGACCAATTTCCTCAAAGCTCTTCCAGTTATGGGCTTTTTTTCATTAAAACTATCTTACAGAACTAAGATGCAACTTAGGCATTTGTATTCAGGACCTAATTACTATGTTTACCTCAGGGAGAAAGTATATACTTAACTGTTCCAATTAACTGTATGTTTCAATAATGATGTTAAACATTTGGCATAAGACTGAAAGAAACCCAAGCCCTAATTAAACTTGTATTCACCAAAGATTTAAAAAAATCCCTTCATGATCAAACTACTTTGTTAATAAGGCACAGTCACACAAGTATTTACAAAGACTGGCTACCAATTCAGTTTTACCTGCACAACCTTCTTGCTGGTCTGTCAACAGTAATCTGAAAGTTGTTTTCCCTGTCTGCTGCTGAGACATTCCAAGAACAAGGCAGAGCAGTAAGGCAACTAAAAGAACAGGCATGCACAGGAGTTTGGCATTTGGGATGGATTCTGAACATCTGCAAAGTAGTTCATTTTATAAATGGAGCATTCACCTGCTATATGGTGGCCAAATGTGATAAGGAAAACAGAAGTGATGCAAGCAGAGGGTATTTAAATAGGAATAAACAAGATGTCTGGTATGCTTTCAGCTAAGACTTTGCATGCAGCAATTCCCACAACTTTCAGAGATAATCTAAATTGAATTCCCAAATTCCCCTTTGCCACTTAGAAAAGCTGAATGTACCAGGAGGTTTCTTGATAGCAGGTGAAATATCAAGGAATGAAATCTCCATTTAGATAATGAGCCAATACCGCATCCTACTTTGCATTTCTTATTAGAACAAAAGGAAGTCTTTGGGAATGACAACTGAAATAATTACATTGTTTTGGCTGGAAGAAAGTTCAAGAACTCTTAACATGGGATGTTTAAAAAACATGAAACAATTCTACCCATGGTCAAAGAATAAAAAAATAAAAATGAAAAAAAAAGAGAGAAGCCTTACCTTCCCCTTCCAAATAATCTTTGAGGAATAATTGCTTGAGATTAGCACTGTATGGCTTCTGTGGCCTATGAATGCCAGATACTCAAAGGATTATCATTTTCAAGCTACTGCTTGTTTTCAGTTTTTAGTCATTTCAAACAAAAATACTTCATCTATTTCACTTGAATAATCAAACTGAGCATAAAAAATCATTAAAAGTGTATTGCTGATACAAATTTGTATCACATACTAAAAGATTCTACTTCATAGATCAATTGTGAAACAAAAAAGATTAGACTATACAAAAAGTTTTTCGAATTCTTTTCCACAGCTGAACTCATAGTGCAGGTTTAAGATAAAAAAATCTGTAAATGAAGTAGTCAACAAATGTTGAATACAAAATACATTCTAAAGTATTTTACAGAATGGCTGAATTATCAAGCATAAGAACTGAGGATAAAGAATGTTAATGACAAGCAGCCACATACAGAACACAAAGCAATAAGTTTAAATCAGACTATTTTGGTTTGTGTAGCCCTTTATTAGCAACTAAAATAGAAGATATCTGTTGTACATCACGGGTAGTAACTGACTATACTGGAGTTTTATTATATTCTAATACAGAATCATTTATAAATGCGTTGTTTTCCTTTTTTTTCTTTTATTAAAAAGCTTCCACCCCCATTTTCCGTTTACAACTTGCAAAACTATTCTGAAAGCTGAGTATATGTGCACAGGTCTGCAAAGAGTGCAAATTTAGGATATGGTAAATGCTTTACATGTTGTACTTTTAAGGACAGTCTACCACCATGCCTTCATAGCCATTATCTTTTCCAAAGAAAACAAAAATCTCACAAAAAGTTCTGATACCAGCCTTCCTTCCATTGTCCTAAACAAGAAAGCATTTTTAAATGAGTTGAAACTAAGGAAGGACTACACCTACTAGAAAAGAACAGAGTTCTATTAGTTTGAGGTTTCAGTATACCCAAAGACCAGGGACTGTATCTTTGTAAGGGCTAGGCTGGGACCCCGTATACAGAGTGTGTGCAGGTGCCATCCCTGAGCATTCAGCAGTTCAGTGGACCATAAGTGCTCCAGCTGCATAACTCACTGAGCTGTCTTGCCAGTTTCGACACTGGCTTGACTGAGCGTAATTCAAAAATGAAAAGCTCATATTCATTCCATTCTTCTGGAGCTCGTTGATAGCCTGAAGAGACAAAAAGAGCTGTTCAAAAAAAAAGGTATCAGTGAAATTACATTTCCTAGTTCTCAAAGGTCCTTGCACCATCTCTCATAAGCTCATTATACAAGCACCTCGAGTTTCGAGTGGACCCAGCCCACTTCTGTGCTGTTTCATTCACTGACACTTCCCCCACTGCACTATCCATGCAGTTCTCTAAAGCAACACTAAGCCTTTCACGATAATCTTTTAGAAACAATGCTTCCAGTTCCATGGGGAATTTATACAGAAACACAGATGCCGCAGAAAAAACCCCAACACTATTAACACTTTTCAGATTCTATTCCTTTCATTAAGGAAAAAGAAGGTACAAGGATAATTTATTAAAGCGTGACAATTGGCAAAAGTGAATCAACAAAATTTAGCTGTGATTCACTGCAAAACTAATAACTATCTGAGAGTAAGAGTCGGGTAGATTTGCAGAGTTGTCATAGTACTGAACTTTGCTACATTCATCTCCAGTATTGATATTGCTCATACAAACTTACGGACTCCACTTTAAAAGGTTTCTCCGTATGTTCTCTGTACAGACTACATTCCCAGTGAATTAAGTTTTCCCTTTTAAAAAAGTTAACACACTTCCTGTTTCACATTTGAATTACAGTAAAAATACAGTGAGATTCCCTCAAGCAATATGACAAATCTGTAGCACCCCAGCAGTGCTGTAAAGCAGCTGCAACCAAATTTAGACAACTAAGTTAAACCAGGTTTATGCCTGCACTGCATCACCAAAGCAGAGTACAGTAACCAGAAAGTAATCTGAATTCTAATTGCTGTTAATTTATGAGTTAATGGTGCACTGCTCTAATACTTACAGAGGCCATCTCTCACCATATTTGCAAAACTCAAAAACAGTGCCAGACATCACAAGGCACTCACAACAGCTAGTTAATAGCAATATGGAGAAAATATATATATGTGTTCATAAGTACTGATTCAAAAGAGTAAGTATATACTTCTTCAGGGAGATGGATTCATTTGTTTGCGTATTTAGGGCCAAGAGAAAGTGAATGACTGCATTTCATTGAAATTTAAAAGGAATGTGGTACCTCATCTGCCTTAGGGAACTGAAAACCCTCAGCCTTTTTAAGAGCTTACATTTGTCTATATGCAAGACAGGAAAATCAGAGACCAAATTGAGAACACTTAAAAAGATAAATTCATTCAAGGCTTGATGTTTTAGAACTAAGGAATACTGCAGCAATATGGTGTTTTAATAAATGCAAGCATTTTTCTAGAAGTTACATTCTTCAACAAATCAAAAGTTACTTACATTTAATAGCACTCCAATAGGATGTCTTCCACATATTGTATTATGGTATTTCTTCAAGTAATTACTAAAAGATACAGGATCTAGCTGCTCTATAATGCTCATACCCTGAAAAAGAATTGAGAGCAATGATTACATTACACAATTACAAGCAGGTGTTTATACATCACCTATTTGTTACCACAGAGCAGGAGGAAAAACCCTCTACTTTGTACCAAGGATATCAAGGGAATCTCAGCATGTGAGGTCTAGCTTGTAGTCATCTTGTTTCCATTCTTTGCCAAACTAAAAGTGCAGGAGCTCTTCCAAAGCTGTCAATTAATCCATCACAATAATCTGTGAAGTTATCTTGGCAAATACCAGTGAAGCTCATGTTAAAAAAGCTCCTCCTGCAGACTAGTTGATCCCCACCATCCAAGAGTGCCCTACTTCCGTAAGATTTGGTCGAGCTATAACCAGACAAATTTACCAAAAGGGCAAAGCAGGAAGAAGTTGTGCCTCTGTCTGCTCTCCCTGGTAACAGAGTTCAGGGCCAAGCACTTGTCTGGGACTTCTGGATGTCCAAAAACCCTAGATAAAACCATCACTGTACATATGCAATTCACATGCATTACAAGTGTGATGTATCCTGGACACATCAGGCATGCAAGGCAGTTGATCTGGGCATGGGCTAACCATTTGCTCAGAGCATAAAAAGCAGATCCAGAAAATGTCTAAAGCACTATAAAGCTGGTGCACAACAAAAATGCAGGAACCAGGAGATGGTGCTTCCACTTTACATGAGACAGTCACATGTATGCATCCTTTCCTCCACTCAGAGCGGGACGCATGATCCCATGGAGTCATGCTAAGAATACCAGCACATGTGTGGAAAACAAAACCTTCCACATTTACAAACATTTGCATTCTAAAAAGCAAAAAGAATCCTACAACTCCAGATACAGCCTACTCTTACCCCATCACATAGAGCAGATCAAACACCATGAAAGTAGTTTAAAAACAAGTCTAAATCAATTATTGTCTTGGTTTCACCATGGGTTTACTCTTTTGCCTGTATTAGACTCCATCCTCTTTTTTTCCTTCCTATGAAAATTGTTAATTCCCTTCACCAGGGAAATGAGCTCCAGACACTCACTAACTCAATAAAATACACAGTTATGCTGCTTCTGTTAGTGAAACAGTAAGTTCTTCCTTAGAGACTAGAAAAAACCATATACTTTGCATGAGAACAACTGGAGGTTGATACCAGAAAAAGAGATAATTTCTTCTAAGATTTCTACATTTGTCTCAGCTCTTTTCCCTGCTTTTGGATGACAAAAGGAAAAGACACAATGCAGGAAGCAGTCAGTCTGAAGTCTCCACCTCAAGAGTGAAATCTCCAGAACACTCTGCAAGGGTATTAGCTGATCTAGCAGATATCAGCTACTCAGACTGGATCACAGCTTACAATGGAGGAGCCGAAGATTTCCAGGAGAGCTGGAAGAATTATAAAACAGCAATGATAACCACTACCCTTGTGTACTTTTAAATAGAAACAGACATGAGATGAATTCATAAATACGTTTTATGGAAAAACAAAACCAAGCTAAGCTGGCCAATTGCTGGTGAGAGCTCAGCTCTTTTGGAGTCATGGAGAGGGTGTTTGGACCCCTGGCCAGTAATTACAGCTATTAATCACTCCAGATCTACAGAGCCTAAGGGGTGCCAGAAAAAAATAAATAATTGTAGCTATTCTCTAACTAGCAGCAATTACATAGATACCATTGCATTTCCAAAGTTTCCAAAGCATATCTTTGAACCATCCACTTACTTGTAGATTGTACATGTCAATACACAGCAAAAGAAAACAGAACTAAACTTGACTACATACTCAAGTGAAATTAAAGATGCAGAAGGCACTTACTCAGATACTGAACAGTCCACAAGAACACATTTTATCTGTTTGTAAAACCCTTTCATGACCTTTTAAAAAAACGAAAATGGCTGCTCAACTGAGAGACTCGTTTTACAGTTGTAAGTCACTGGAACATACTGGGCAGAGGCATTTGAGCATTTGTCTCAAATGAATGGACATGGATTTATGAGAATGCCTAGTAAGCTTATTTCAACGCACAATTCAGCACTGCAAAACACTTACAGCTATGCAGTTCATCCCAGAACATGCTAACAGAGTTCCATACATCACAAACTGGAGAAAATCCATAGGGAATTGGTATGAACAGATACCCTATAAGCATTACGTTGTACTGTACTTTTTAATCTTTTGGATTTAAAAATCATTGTGGCAGAGGAGCAAAGACTACCAAGTTTGTTTCTCAGACTAAAATGGTGTTGAGGAACAAAGGAACCATTTTTGCCAGGTTGTGTTTTATTTTTCTAAAAAGCAGAAATATGAAGCTAATAATTTTCAGTATTTGAAACAACTCAGCCAGGCATGGCTTAGAACAGAATTAAAACATATAACAAAACCCACACGACAGAAGTGTAAGCACAGTTCCATGGTTTGTCACATGGTTATTATGGCATCACATAAAAATTGCATCCCTCAGTTACCCAGATGCTGCTAATGGCATCTACAGTATCCTAGAACAGTGCACTCAATATGATTAAAATCTTTAAATTTTTAAATATCATCCCTTAGTAGGATCAAATATCTACAAGCCTGCAAAAAAACTTTAAGAAATAACAACCCTAAACACATATACCCTCAAACAAACAAACAATAACCCCCTCCAACAACCTATAGGCTCATTTTATACTATATGCCAAGAATGCTTTGGCTGGTCAAGTTAAAGTTTTTATCAGTTATTTCAGCTATTTCTTCACACTTAAAGATCTAAACTAATAGCACTCTAATGGAAGTGGAAACAAATTTGGTCTTAGTACTATCCAGCCCAACTATCTTTGCATGTGTGAGTCACAAGTAACCACCAGGAAAATTACTGTCTGGGCACAGAGAAGAGAACAGGGACCTGGGCATCCAGGCAGAGAGACATGGTCTTACATCATGCCCAGCCTAAAAAGGCTTCCCAGGTTGGAGCATTGTGGAAGGTCCTGGCACACCGCAGCAGCACTGCAAAAGCCACCAGAATTCAGCAGGTCATTAGAGGTATCTGAGAAGCCATCGGTGCTGAGCATTTTTCCTGGACAACAACTGCTGGCTGTTCCTGCACAGCACTCCTCAGTGCCTGCATTTTACCCCATCAGCATTCAGGGTAACACAATCCTCCCATCGACTCAAGCGAGGCATAAAGTATCCCATACCAAATATATGCTCATATAAAATGAGCAATCTGGCAGTGAAGATCGAAGTGAGCAATCTGCATTTTCTGGCTAGTCAATCAAAAATAATCACTCTTCAACAATGTCCTACAAAATACTTCCCCCAATTTTACGCAAAAAGATAGTGTGTTCCAGGTTATGATATACAAACTATTGCACATCAGCTGCCCAGTCATAACTCTTTATTTGAGGATTCTCCCCTAAGATACCCCTTCTTACCATGAGTCTATTTCCTCCTTTTGCCATTACATCACAAAGTGCACTGTGGTGACAGTGGTCAGATCAACAATTACCATGGGAAACTGACGCCTGCCCAGCAATATTTACTACTACTCTGTATTTGTTTTATGCTGGAGTCTAATGGCTCTAACTTCAATGCCCAAAGTGTTCAGCAGTTTTTATTCACTAGGTGAGAAAATCATCATGCATACCTAAGGTCCAGTCCAATTAAGGAAGTGGCCATCATCCTCCCACAAAGGCATTTCTAAAGAAATTTGATTTCATCTTACCCCAGAATACCTTCCTGCTTACAATGTGCTTTCCTAGTTATGTCCAATAAAATTAAGCCAGTTTTAGTACAGTTATGTCTCTATCTTAATGCTATTTTGTCTATGTAGAGGCCTACTGGTTACAACAATGTTTAGCACGTCAAATCATATGAAAAAATTCAATACTTATCTAAGGAAACAAGAAGTAGCCAAGTTGGACATAAAATAGAACAAACTTCCAAAAACTGGAAAAATGTGATATTGCTAACAAGACATCTCTGAAAATCACCCAAAGCAAAACCTCCTCCATATAGCATCTGGAGTCATGTGTTCAGATACGGCATGATATAAACAAGCAAAACATAACCACAGTATACTGCTATACAGCATGTTTAGTTTCCCAGTTAAACTTAAGACTGAAAAAGTATTTTCATAGTTATTAAACAGTAGATATGATTTTCCACGTTACAAAAAATGTCACTTCCATTTGGCTGAATAACTACCAAAAGAAAGAGTTGGTGCAGCAATGTATTCCCTAAAAGTAATTAAATGCCAAAGTCCAATCTTCCTTCAAGCTTTCACCACAGAAATTAACAAGGGGAAACTAACGTTTGATAATGCACCATAATCTGCTCTCCTGCAAAAACACTCAAAGCTGCTGATTCTGGGATTCTGTATAAAAACACCTGAGTTGACAGAGAAGCCTCTCAACTGACTAACAGAATTATTAAAAATGGGATAAACAGAATGAAGGCAAATTATTTACTGTTACTATTCCAGTGATGAATAGTAGAAAAACAAAGAGGTTAATATGGATACCCAAAGCAAAAAAGTCTAGAGATCTCTCCAGCAGATAGGATTTATTCCTTAAAGACAAAATTAAGATGCCATGAGTAACAACAGTTCTCTCTTCTAACAGATTCTACAGAATTTACATAAATGATGCAAACAGTTGTAAAACAAATTTTAAGGTTACATATTTCCAGAAGAATTACTTCTATTCTGTGCCTTACGTATAGTCTTGAACATTAAGTTGTTGGGGTTTTCTTTTAATTTAAAAAGAAATCCTTGGCTCCTGTGACTGCAAAGAAAATGCAACATAATTGGCATTGGGCCTTTATGTATTTAGCATTCCTTTCAACCTTTGGCCAACCTCAAAATGAAGTATGGTCTACTGCTTTTTCCCCACCACCTACTACAGAGTAAGGGGCAGGGGGAAGGCTGCTCCCAAGGAAATGGTGGCTTTCATTTTCCTGACCAGTGCAATGCCCTACAGCCTTTCTTCCTCCAAATGGATGTTCCTGAAATCCTTTGCATAATCACAATGCCATTTCTATATGCAGGTATCACAGCTAGCAAGCTGGAACTACCACAATTCTCCATGCATAATTTTTATTGCTTTCCAAATACATAAGAGGGTATGTGGACAAAACTTATGTTAAATTAGGGAATTTTAGCTGGGTGAACATGCATTTATTCTCATTAATTACGCTTACTAGTTTATACCCACAAAATAATTGTGCGCAGTCAGTAGAAGGGAGGATACTAGCTAAAACCAACAGCTAAATTCTTATTGTGGTAAACAAAGGAAAATTATACATTCAATAAAATAGCTGATCTATAAACCTTGTTAGAGAAATTTGTCAAGTGTTCAAAGAAATGGAATGTACAGGAGAAATTTGTTAGTTAGTTCCACCAAATCTGAAAACTTACCATTTTATCTAGGTGCTCAATGGATCTATAAATTTCTCCTTGGGATTCATCATAGTAACTGTAACGGAACCTCTGACCTTGAAACAAAAATCATGTATAAAATAAAAAAGGGAAAAATTGTAGCTAAAACACTCCCTAATACTTACTAAATATCTGAAAGTATAATACTTGCAAAGTAGTAATCTTCATTTATTTTATACTTTTTAGCTCCATTGAGGAAATTCTAGGGCAATCATGAAGTAGCAGCCCAGAAGCAAAGTAAAAAAAATACATGATGGGTGGCTATATTCCTAAAGAGAAATCTACTACATAGAACTGACACTGAAGTATCACTCACTAATTGCCTGTTATTGCCTTGGAATCCAATTCTATAAATTAAGAAGTAAAGCAACATTTCATTTCACTATCCCTCTTGACAAAGTCAACCATGGAGTCAGGCTACTTCTGCTTGCACAACAATACCCACAGTAAATGAAGGTTAAAAGAAAAAATTCATGATAATTCAATGAGCAGTTCTAGATGGATCATTAGCCACAACAGGACCAGATCATTCTTATATATACTTCCACCTACTCCACAATTCAAAGACGAGTAAAACATGCACTTAATTAAGTTGACCAAAGATGACAATGGAAAAAAAGGAAGAAGGTCTGTTGTGTAACATATCTTTCTGAAGCAGTCCCTTTACCAGCTACTATCACACTTAAAAGAAAAATAAAATTATAAAGCAGGACAGAAGTCAAGGCTTCTGGAGTCTTTATAGCTCTGTCATCAAGATGAACTGGGGTGAATTGGCATAAATAATCCACCTGCTATCTTACCCAGCAGTAAAACATACAAAACTTATTTCTGTCAGAGGAACGTGGCCATACCCCATGAATTTTTAGCTAATTCATTTTGAAAGTTGTTTTGAGGTGCTTAAAAGAAGAGTAAAAAGAGCAAGCAACTTCAGACAATTATTTCATTGGAACCGTAAAGAGATGCATACAAACCCACATACCTTCACCATCTATTTCCTCCACTACACTGAAAACACATTACCACATCAGTATTTTTCACCTATTATTCCAGATTTTAAGGTCTTTTTTAACTTTACAAAGGCATTTAAGTTGCAAAAATACTTTTTTTTTGTAGAAGTTAAATATTCAATGTTTAATAAAATACATTATTTTCAAATAGCTACACAATACTCAATATACTCTTATAATGTGATATGAAACTTACCCCAATGGCAAAAGTCAGAAGAAACCACAAAGAGGTTACTAGGATCAGCTAGGTATTTACTGAAGAGTTTTCCAAATTCCTGCTCTTTTGACTCACTCAGTGCTCCGACCAACACAGGAATAATAGTAAACTCATCCTTATGGCTTATAAGCAAAAGAAAAAAGGTTGTAATTCAAGTAACATCTGAAGATTTTTTAGGGCTTGCTAACTGAAACTGCAGAATGTTTAGAAGGTTGCTATTGACTTGAGGATAGTAATTTGGTAAGGTCGTACTAGGATGTTGTTTTAGAACCTCAAAGTACTTGAACTTCAGAAAACACACACCCCCAAAATCAGTATTTCTCTCTGCTGCAAAGTGCAAACACCATGCAAACAAAAAGAAAAGACACAGTGAAATCAGCAATGAAGTAAGAATTAAATTCTCCCTGTACAGATGCTGCATGTTGGGTAATTCCCCAAAGTATATAAAACATATATGAAAATGCTCAACGTAGTACCCAAGTATAAACTGACACTCTAGGGAAAACTCAAAACACAATGGCAGTAAAAAAAAAGGGGGGGGGGGGGATGGGGCACGTGTTAGGGAAGAAACCCCAACACAGATTGACATTTTTTCCTTCAAGATGACAATTTTTATTTAAAGTAAACATCTGAAACAGCAGATATAAACCCACCCCTGATTTCAAAATTAGTATTAAGGCTCCAAACAAACATAAAATCCCACAGAAAACTATATGAACTTCTTTCAGAGCTGCCTTACAAAAGCTGAGGAAAAAAAATCAGTTATTGAGAAAAGCTCATGAACGCATGTCTAATATTAACTCTATTAAGTCAACCTGTTTATAAGATGTGTTATAACTTCATCATTCAGGTGTTTGCTCCGCTCACAGTTTCAATTACAGCAGCTTATCCTAGTCTCTGACCCTCTCCTTACCAAAATTTTTATTGGGGGATGGGGGAGTATGAGCATTATATACACTATAAGGTCTTCTATGCCACAAAATGTATTATTATTTCCTACTGCATTTCACAGTAGCTCAAACATTTAATGCACATAATGTTCATTCCTGTAGAAGTAATTAGCCCTAGTACCTTTCCATGGCTTTAGCAGTATAAGGCAAATGCATTTCAATACTGTGTTCATCTTCGTCTGTTTGGAGGGACATACGCTCAAACATTCCAGTCTTCCACAATTCTCCATAAACTGAAATGAATGAAAGATCAGTTTTTACTACTTGTTTTTTTGCTTATTTTTCAAAACCACTACAAGTACAAAAAGCAAGCTACAGTGTACCTTTATCAGAACATACCCACTATAAAAAATTACTTGCCTCCAAGGGCTATAATCATAAACCGCTTGTTTCTAAATAAATTCAGGATTAAAATTATGTTCAAGTCATTAAAATATAAACATAATTGATTCAGTTTACAAAGTGTGTTAAACCAGTGACCTTATTACTATACTGAAGAAGATTTTCAGTTATGATACAAAATTTAATTACACAAATAAAACACATTTGAAAATATACACGCATTTGCCCAGTCAATGAATTTTTATGTTCATAAACTGCCCATTATTTAAAAAAAAAAAATTTAAAATTCATCAGCTGAGCCATTGCTGGATGTGTTACTATTTATTAGAATTTATTATTGACTGAATCGTGAAATCTAGAGACAGCCACAACTGATTAAGTAATCAACATTTGTAAGTTATCTTTTCTACTCTCAAGTGTACTTGAGAGTATGCAGAGACATCTCTACATTCTGAAAATTCTCCACTGGATGAAGAATTTGATATAGGGCTGTGCCCCCTTCTCAACTCCATAAAGGAGTTCTACAGAAAGCAAAACATTTCTCAGCTAAGGAAATTTCTGCAGGCACTATGTAGAATGCCTGAATTAGCTTGCTTAATCACAGTTACAATGAAACACAACACTTCTGCATTAATTAGCGCTTCTGAAAAAGATGCTGTATCACTTAGGTATACCTCAAAACACATAAAAGTCAAAATATCAAATTTATCTTCATTGCACTTAGTTCAAAAGACTGGTATTTCATGGACTAACAGTTTTTAAGTCTGCAAGTTAAAAAGTCACATGCAATAATGCATCCAAATAAATGCAATTTTACATTTCTCTATCAGAAATCAAACTCAAACCAACCAAAGAACCTTTCTTTCCAGCGAGAATATTTCACAGGAAAATGGAGAAGGTGTTTAGTGAGCTATTATTTGATGTAACACTTTTTTAGGTTTAAAACCCTGAGGCACACACTCAAAATGGAAAAGATAAGCAAAAATTCAGAATTCTTTACTTGCCAGAAGGAATAGAGATACTGCGGTTATAATGTGACCATGTCTAAAACAACCAGCATCATTCAGAAGTTAGTTTTTGTTGCACTAAAACCAGATTTGCACTTGTATGCCACTTAGAGCAAGGAAGTGCCCCACAAGAAGAAAGTCCTCAGCACTGTAGTACCACAGTCAATACTCAAGCCTCAGTTAAGTCCAAGCTTTTTCATACACTTACTCTTTTGGTCAATTCGAAGATCATACAGAGGTGTTCTGTAAATGTCCACACTGGAAAGTGCACATCGGGAGAGGGGCACGTGATGGGAAGGCCCAAGAATGAAAATTTTTCGGCTACAACAATTAACACAGAAGGCCACAATTTAGACAACTGCAATTGTACAGCAACTTGTCTTAGGGTAACAAGTTTAATAAAAAATGTACAAAGTGATACTTTCTCATGGCTACAATAGTTTTATTCTGCTGTCAGTAAGACCACAGATCAATCCATGGCCCAGCCTTGCCTGGTATCCCAGAAATTATCACGAGTTCAGTCCAATAATGCATCCTCTAGGCTTCAATCTCTTAAGCAGGTTATTTATCAGAGGGCACTCATTAGCTAGAAATTTGTCTGACTGCACTCATTTGGAGGCTGAATGATGTGTTACAGCTGCTAATAACAGATTTTTGAACTCTCTCTTTGAATCAACACAACCTTTGACTATGCACCACCTTCAATAAATACAGGATCAAATAACGATTACGGGTTTACCATCTATTCAGAGTTTTTCACTTATTTACTTGATTAGCCTTATTTCACTAAATTAAAATTTAAGTCCTTCTCAAATGCTGGGCTTATGTTGTTACATGTTATGGTTTTTTTGTTGCTGCATCAACAACAGGGACTTGGACCTGCACGTTCATAGCTTTAGCTGATACTGCAACCTTTTACACGTCATCATGATGTTATTTCATCAAGTCCTCAGTTCCTGGCTCTTGATTAGATGTTAAGGGTCTCCTGTCACAGGACTTACAAGAAAAAAGAAAAAAAATATAGGCAATTCAGCTTTTCAGATTCAGGATCATATTGTCTTGTTTCTGGCACTGAATTAAAGGGATGGGAGACATGGAAAGTTGCGAGGGGTTTTTTTTAATCCCTTACACAGGGAGTGCTATAACAAGGTATACTAAAACACAAACTTCCTGCAAAGCTAATAAAAACAAATATCCAAACATGCAACAGTTTAGCTCAAAGATGAATTCTAAGCATCCCACACAGTAAAATAGCAAATGATCCAGCAAGTTCAACCAAATCCATTTCAGAGAACCTAGGGAATGCAACTTGTTCAGGAAATTTTAGACAAACTAGGTATCCGTCATACCGTGAGGTATTCACATCATCTGCAATAGTTTAGAAAGAACAAAAAACATTGTCTTTGAAGAATATTACAGCATGTTATCTTATGAACAACTGACAGGCCTAGCCACTTTTTATTTAGCACTGCAAAATACATACTTTGAGTAAATACTGGAGATATTGTAAATTTTTGTCATTTAAAAAAAAAAAAACAAACGTTGCAGTCAGCAGAACATAACAAGAATTATATTCCTTTACCCCAAAATAAGTAGATTCATATTTTTAGAGGCAGGTACAGACTACAACAGCACGTTGGGGGTTTTTTTCATTTTTCTTTTTTTAAACTTGTTAGAAACAAAAGTCCATTTAAAATTATTGGAATGATTAACTTTCACTGACTCCACATATTCTATAAACACACTGGTCACTTTCTCCACAGCAGAAGAGAATCCTGGCAGTATTCAGCCCATAGTCCTGCACTGAAAAACCAATGCAGAATCATGGTGAAGTATTTAATAAACTTAAAAAAACAAACAAAACCTCACAACAGTGACAAAAAAACCCCAAAACAAAATCCAAAAAAACCCTAACAAAACCAGCCTGGGCTTTTATAGAAGCAGTGGAACATCAGAAATAAACTGCAAAAAGAACATCTTTAATCCCTCCCTTGTAAAAAAATAGTTACCAATAATTTTAACAATATTAATTTTTCCCCCCCTTTTGTAACATCCAATTTGAACATTTATGATGTTCAAACAGAAGCGATGCATAGAAGGCCAAAAAGAATACAAAATTAAAATTTGAGTACTTCAAGCTGTAAGAATGTAACAAGAACATTCCACTATCAGCTAATTGCAACGTCAGGGCCCTAGGCTTTGTAAAGAAAGCCATAATACTCACGTGATATTGGGATCCACTTGTTTGTAAGCATGGGCTGCACAAGATCCACAATAGGTATATCCTGCATGGCTGCAAATCAAAGTGCACAAAAAGTTAAGATGCAAATACTGCTTAACATCTTAAATATGTTGATATTAAATGTTAATCTCCTAAATTTATTATTTGTCCCCAGTGAGCTAGAAATTGTAAGAGTAATCCGAAAATCAACTCCTGAAAGAGCAGGAAAGCACTGCTGCAGTACTGATCACACAAGACACGTATTTGTTGAAGAACTGGCAGTGACCATTTACTGACCAGTTACAAAACTGTCAATGACCACTGAACAGTCAGGAAAGCTCCAGATCAAAGGACCTTCCCTTATTTGTAAAGGATGCATGCAAACCTGTAATGAGAAGCTCACGATAATGCGAACAGCCAGGGAACAAGGGAGTGGCAAACTACTGGAGAAAGCTCTTCTAACCACACTCCAGTAACTGAATATAATGACAGCAGAGGGGTCTTGGCAAAGAGAAAACTACATGTCACAGCAAATAAAGAGGGAATAAAAATGCTCTGTCATTTAAGAATATCTCAGTGACAGAATGAATGTGCACATGGAAAGGAGTGGAAGGCATTATGCTAGCTTTTACTGCAGAGACTGAGCTACAGGCTTCACCTTCATTTCCTATCACTCTAGCCTGGTCCTTTCTTGACCTCTGTTCCTGTGTGTGCTCCAAAACAATTTATAATCATTTTGACTAGTTGTTTCAAATACTGCATTCAAATCTGAAGACCCATTCTCTTCAAGACCATTAAAACGGGTGAAAATTCACTTTACACCACTAAAAGCATTAATTGTAAAGAACATTCATTCCCAGAGTCCCAGGTCAAGAGGTAGAAAAGGGCTCCTGGTCACTCAGCAGTATGCCCATGCCCCAGCTTTACACAATGACACTGAGAATGATGCATGCTGCAAGCCCTGAGATATACAGGATGTCTGAAGATACAAGTTCCCATTGACAGCACTGAAGGATTTTATATGTATTTATATTTATGTATGCTCACAAACATCCGTATTCATCCACAGACTGGTACTGGAGCAAGTTACCTTAAAAATGACCCTGGGATTTTACTTCAACATCACTTACCCTGCTCATTCTAAAGAGCTCAGAAAGGTATTAACATACATGCTAAGGGGAGAAACAGGAGACCAAGACCTCACGAATGGGCAAGGTATGTTATTAGACAATGCCGAAAGAGCCTGCTGAAATGTTCTCACTGCTACAGGCTTCTTCTGTCTTCCACAAAAATATTAGACATACGCGCTCCACAGGTGGCAAAAAAGAAAGGGCACAGTTAAGAAAAAAATGTGGTGAGATCACAGCAAGACCTCCAGCAATTCTGGAAAAAGAACCAGACTACATAATCTGCAGCTGAAAGGTCTCTTTCCTGACATTCCTGCAAGAAAGACTAAGGCATATGTGGGACAATTTCTTCTGCACACTCAATGCTATTATGCAGTACTTCAAACATTATGACAATGCTATGTTAGCACAGGAAAAACATGATATTTAAGGTGCTTTTCCTAGTGTTTCCCTCCAAATCATAATTATAGAATGACCAACATACTTCTGCCATTACATGTCTCAGCTATCTTCAGGAAATCGAATTCTCCCTAAATAGTTCAGATGATCCGTATTTCAGCTGTGGACAAATAGCTCAAATAAAACCAAACTAAAATAACAAAATTAAACCATTTTGGATAGTTGAATAGTGTTTAATTACTTTTTGTTTTTAAGCTTTGCTAAATTTTATTTAGGGGGTGGGAGAGATGCAGGAGTTTTGCTTATTTTGTTTTGAGGTTGGTTTTTTCCTGTTATTTGAGGGGTTTTGTTGTTTTCTTCATTAATATAACTCTTACCCATATTACTGGATCACAAACTAATACTATGTGTGCAGTCCATCAGCAAAAGGAAGCTAATTATACACCCAAATGTGCACAGATTTCTGCCATTCTATGCTATATCCAAAATATTTATTTAGAAACCGCACAACACTTCTTTCAGCTAAATACTAGCTTTTAACAGTTATCAAAATCACTCAAAAAAAAAAAGAGCATTTAATCAATCAAGTATTAGATATACTGAACTCCTATTTCAGACTTACGGTGCAATAATGGCTCTTGCAGGTCTTTTTGTGGACTGTACTTGAGAAAGCCAACCTTCTAGCTGTGCATTCAGCTGGGGTCCTGTGAAGAGACACGGAAATACTGAAGCCATAAAAGAACCTAATACATCTCAAGAACTTACAAATAAAGTTCAAAAGGCCAGCAGATTTAAAAGTCATCTTAAACATTAAAGGATGGTTTAAATCTAAAAACAAACAAACAGAAAAAACCACACCCCCTCCAAAACCCAACGCAACAACAAAAAGAAACCCTAACCACGTAATGTTGAAGGTTACAGCAGGAAAGTTTCAACCTCCAGGAAGCTCATTTACTGCACATCCAAACACATACTTATTGTTTGTTTCTCTATGGGGACTAACGAACACACCACTTCACCATTAGAAAGAATGGCTGCTGATTTCAAAAGAGTCACTAACAGATTGTTTCCTCTCGCAACTATGTTTGCAGAATTCAGAAGCAAAAAGTTATGATCTTTACCAAGAGAGCCCAAAATGAGAAGATGACATAATACAAAGGCCTGACATTTGCATGATAGCCACTGGCTATGGTAATAAATCTTTTATTAAGCAAGTACAAGAGCACAATACAAAACACACTGTAACGTGGAAAATCTGTAAATGCACAGGAAAAAGCTAAACATGAGAAGACATTATGCTTATCCTAACACCTTAACAACCTACAAGTACATGAACACTTTGTCAACATTAACTTTGATAACTGGCCAATCCAGAATTTAATTTTTTTTAAACTAAGGTCTGTACCTCAACAAGTAGCAAATATTCTTAATTCAGTCACCTGACAGATGATAAAAAAGCCTTCTAGAAACACAACATTAAAAAAACCCAAACCAAACAAACCATATTTTGATTATTTCCCATCACAAGGAAACTTTCTGATGTTAAGCTATCCTTCAGGATGCAAGTCTGGCAAATATAGCATAACATTCCTTCATATTAGAGAACACTAAACAAGCTTTCAAGTAAAACTCATTCAGCTGCTATTGTTACAAGTAACATACCATTAACAAAAAAAAGAGATGCACTTTTTTCAGCTGATACTACGCTTTTGACAGAACTCTATGCCAGCAGGGTTTATCTGTAAAGTATGGCGCAGCAAGCTGCTTTTCTTCTTCCATGCACGTTGTAGATTTTTGTATCTTCCCCATGCAGGTGTTGAACTAACAACTGCCAGTGTAAGTCAAAACCAAATTAAGTATCTGAAGCCATTTCACAGATACATTCCAAACAGCCCTAACAAGGGCTGACAGCTCTCCAAAAGGCTGACAAGAACCACAGAGAATGAGAGAAAAGATGTCAACTTTTGCAGAATCCAATCAGTCCCTGACCAGGGATAGTCAAAAAGCTTTGCCTAGAAAACCCAGGGGTGAAGGGTAGAGGTGCTGAAGCCACCAGTTTTTATACAAAACTTAAATCCATGTGTTTTTTAAAAAAGGACAACTTCTGTAGTTGTGAAGAGCCCTATCTTCTTACATGAAGAAAGTGAACAAGTGCAGCACCATTTTCCTAAGCCTTCAATTACACCTTGAAAGCCTTAGTTACTGTATACAACTCTAACAAGGTGAAAGAGTGACACAGATAAGCTGCTGTCACTCATGTAATACAGTGACTTTGTGAAATTATGAAATTGTTATAAAAATGCCACCACATACCAATTTTGTTCTGCTGCTTCTGTTGCTTGGGGAAATTACAAGCAGCCAACATGCAATAGAGATAAGGATAATGACATCTTAGAAAATGGAGGCTGTTGGGGAAGCTAAGTAAAAATAAATGGGTCTCTATTTCCATCCTCCTTCTAAGCTGCTAGGAGACTAAAAAACAGTATTCTTTTACAGTATCACCACTTTTACTTGTTATATACTTGAGTGAAAAAACAAATCACCTAAAAAATTTTTTTACTTCCTAATTCTCCCAAAATATGTAGAAAGATAAAATACTTTCTGAATGAAGCTCTTTAGGAGGACACTGACTACCCAGACTTAAACATTACTTTGCCCCACCTGACCCCTTCTCAAACAAGAAGATCCACAGGGAGCACAACTGAAAAAGGGCCAGAATTTGTTAAGCAAAGGGGAGCTCTCCCACAGCAAGGCACTGTGCTTAGCCTTCCTCCATCCCTTATTTAGCAAGGATTTTGCACTAAGGAAGTGGTTAAGGCGATTTGTCTTTGGTTGAGATAAATCAGGTAACCTGCTGAACAGTTTAAAGACAAAGGTCAGAACATCTGGTAATGTCCTAAAATTTCATGATTGGTCAAATCTGTCCAGAACTTCCCGATCTTACAGTGTAGTAGCAGAGTAAGATGCCCAGGTTTGCTTAGTCTGCTATTATAGACACACTCTAACAAAGTAACGTTTTCTTCCAAGAGGCAGTAAAATAACAGATCTGTAAAACCCAAGGGATGAAACTTCTGTCACTGTTTACTTAAGGACCAAGTAACACATCTGCTTTCAGATTTTTTCCCTGTAATGCCAAGTACAAGGTACCTGTTTAAATAATTAATTTTGACCTAATGTAAACTTCCATTTCAACTTATACTTATCTGCATTATTTTAATAAAACATGCAATCAAATTTCTCTCTCCAGAGGACTAATAGAGAGACAGAACGGAGAGAACAACATATCCATGACCTTTTAGCCAAAGAAAAAAAAAAAATCAAACAGCACCCACATGAATTGACAGGAGTACAGCCTACCTGCAGGTTCCTATGCTTACAAATACCTTAAGGGGGATACTCTAGAACCGTAATTTTCTTGTTACCAAATTAGCACCAACTTTTTCTTGAAGGCTCAGAGAAGTTTTTCTCCCAATTTCTCAAACATGAGGATGCTTAAGGCTAAAGTCAAAATATTTGAATTGGTTATACAAAATATAAATAAACCCACATTATCACAGTAGCTATGCTCTGCCATATGGAACTGTACTACAGTAGACAAGTAATTTCTTCATAAAGTGTTCTATAAGTATGTTTTGTTCATATTTAAACAAAGCTTAACTGGAAAAACAGTCATCAAGACAACTGCAGTAAATATGCATCTCCTTAGCTGACCAGCACGGACAGTGAACAGCACTGCCGCCCACATATCCTCTTGCTGTTGTGACGGGAAGTGGAACAGGTCCCAGCTCCTTGAGCCTCAGGTGAAAAGCTGATCTTGAGAAAGCTGACAGGATGAGAGCAACAGGGGTTTTAAGGCTAACCCAGACAGAAGGGCAGAAACCTTACGGATAGAATTTCTGGATGCAACTATCAATATACTTTAGCATTAATACTGTAAGATCAGATCTTTAATTGTTCAAAGGAAGGTTAAGCAGCAAAATATGAGCTTCACTGAAGTACATAACATTAAGATCTGCATTTCAATCCTATGAAGTCAGGCATAAATATAGGTGTGTAACTAAAGATTTCTGACATTATCTGTGGATATTTCACATCCTGCTTTGTTTTGAAATCCAGGAGAAGTTATTCCAAGGTTTAAAATAATTGCAAGCACAGAGCAAGTCTCCACTAGGCAAATTTATGGATACAAATACAGGCATTTATTCAATTATCTTGCCTAACAGGATAACTTATTTTAACAATCAACATTATCCCATCAGAAAGCTCTAGAGTAAGTAATAAAGAATCCTTCCACGTTACTTGCATGCCATTGTTACCCAGGGAATAATAACAGAATGGCATCTGGTAGTGACTCAGCTAAGTTCATCACCCCAACTTACAGATGTCATGGTCCAGACTTTGTGGGTCAAGCCAAACCAGCACATTCTTTCCACAGCAACCTCACCTTGAGTCGGTGAGGCTCAAGTGCTTGTATGCCAAGTGTCAACACAATGTAGTGGAATTTTGTTCCTTTTCCTGCAGCCACCACTACACACACAAAATGTACTTTTTCAGATTGGTAGGGAAGGCTCAGTGTTTGCTGTGAATCCTCAGTCTCGGTGAATGCTTTTTTTACTGGAAGAGCATAAACCTCAACCAAAATTTAGAGCAGCACCAGGGAAAACTGCTCAGGTCTCCCTTGGCTGTTTGTGTACAGCACTTGCAGCAAGGCAAGTAATGCTGGAGCACAACAGCAACACTGCAGTCCCCAGTATTCACAGTTCTGCTTGACAGCTTTTACTTGTCCAAGCATGTCTCCGACCTACAGGAGCCACCACCCTTCTTTGAGTCTTCCTCCTTTTAACTACCTTTTCCCATTGATGAAAAAAGTCTACACCTTAAAAATGTTTCTAAAATATTACGACATGTGAGGTAAGAAGTGACTAAGTCTTTACTCTTGTAGAGTGTTAGAAAAATCAAAGTAATAGTGAAACCCTGGGGGCTAGCATACAATTTATTTAGTAACTGGAACTAAGGGAACTCCTTTCTCCACAATTTTGAAGGTGACTCTGAAACAAATTGTTAGGCAAACTCCAATCTGAAACATGACAGAGGATTAACTAACAGTTAAAATTGCAGAAAGCGAAAGGATTTTTAAAAAAACACAAACACCACTTGAAAAAAAAAAAAATCTGTTTCTCAATGCAACAAAAGCCAAAGCCTTGAATAAAGAAAAAGTTTTAGCTATGCAAAGACTATGACTTGTCAAGAATAGAACGTGATTTTCAACAACTCATGTTGATGAGCACATTCTCCGCTGCTAGCATATACTCTCCTCCAATATTGATAAAATGGTAAAATCAGACTATAAGCAATGCAGAAATTTACCTATGCAAACAAGAACCGGGGGAAAAATTAAGATGCAAATAGAGATTACACCAATGCCACATAAATACCTATTTATACGCGTTGTAAGATGGAAATAAAACTGCAAGTAATGCTTGAATGGGGGAAAATAAAACTGAAGCCACAACAGAGACATTAAAACCGACATTGAAATCTGCTTTGGTGGCAGTTCTTACTTGCATGCCCCAGTTCTCCAGTATTCCATTGGTTCTTGATTTTCCTTTACTGAAAGTTGGCAGGAATTAAAAATAATAATAAAAAAAATCAAACTATAACACTACTCATTAAGAATATCAACCAACATGTAGCTACCTAGCTTCATAAAAAGCCCTTAGCACTCAGGTCATTCAAAGACCCAAACAAATGACCTTCTGTTCCTTACCTCTGAGAATGATTTTGGCTCGAATACACACTAAATGTAAATTAAATTTGTGAAAGTATTCACTAAGTGATACTTGCAGGACTAGTGTAATGATACCAGAACTGCACCAAATGTAAAGCTCTTTTTCAATTCCAATTGTATAGTGGAAGTTGAATCTACTTTCTTTTCTTGAAGTATTTTGATTTTGACTGTATTTAAGTGATTCAGCTAGAAATAATAGCCTAGAAATTGTATTTCAAATTATTCCAGTATACTTTTTCAGTACACAATGCTAAATAATACAGTCTGCATATTAATGCCGTGTTCCATGTTTAATTCATAAAAGAGTCAGTAATGACACATCCAGTTTCCCCATAAAAAGTCTAAAAAAAGATAAACGACCAAAGGAAGAGAGATATTACATTTGGTATTTAACACTGCAAAGCAAATACTTGACGAATTTGTAAGACACTATGATTAGTTGTTCACAGATTGCAAGGTAAGAACTTAAGTTAACAGCTGTATTTGTAATGCTTCAGCTAATGTCACAACATTAAGATTTCATGATCAGTACATTAATTATCCTGCTACTGCAGAAAGCTCCGTTCACTACAAGAGATCATAGAATTATTCAAGCTGGAAAAGACCTTTAAGATCATAGAGTCCAACCATAAGCCTAACACTGACAAGTCCACCACTAAACCATGTCTCATTTCAGTGACCCCCACATGCTTTTTCCACGTTTTCCTGGATCTGTTTGTCCATGACCATCTACAAACAACACGATGATTCATTACTTTTACATTACATTTATGAACGAGCTGTGATGAGTTATTCCAGTTTTGGGGAGTATGCCAGGATTCTTGGCACACCACAGTAAACCACTTTCATAGACTCTTTCACAACATAGAGAACATCTTCTTCAACCCCTCATCTGCATTCGTAGTCTAAACCACACACAGAGTCACACATGTGATTCCCTTCTGACCACTTCAGCTGCTGCAGAAACCCGTATCCAACACACTACCGAGAAGAGTTTCTGCCCTAAGTCAAGGTGGGAAATAGTCATGCAGGTCAGTGAACCCAGCAGCAGCATCTGCCCTCAGAAACTGTGGGCAGCAGGCCTAATGAATGGATTACACATATTCAGCAACATCACGCAAAGCAGAAACAGCTGTAACTGATGTACACACTTCCCCTAATGCTGATGAGAAGTTCCAGCTCATGCCAACAAGCACATAAATGCTGGGATTACAGCACTATTCATTAAAATGAACAGGCATTCTCACATCACTCTTCAGGGCCCCCAAGCCCCAGAAGGCACAAATGAGAACAGTTTGATCATCTCAGAATCACACTGCTATTGCACCTTGAAGCTGCCTACCTCACAGAGATACTAACAGAGTTAGTGGGTTTTGGCATCAGAAAAAACAGTATTTGGTACAAAGGCAGTAAAAAAGCATTAATGCCGATCTTACTGGGGATTACAAAGGAATAGAAGAGGCTGCAAACATGTGAAAATAGTGGCCAACTTTGAGGGAAATGCAACTTCTAAACTTATCATTCATGGCACACAATCACCTTTTCATTTATTTTCTCATCTGCTGAAGTTCTGCAAAGCATTATACTTTCCAGATGATCTACACACCATCATGCAGACTTCCCCCCAAAAAATAAGGCTGAAACATCCCTGGCTGTACAACAGCCAGTTATTTGACAGTTCTGGCATTTCTTGTCCAAACAAGTTAGAAGAGTAAACCTTACAAATGGTAGCAACAAGATGTCAGTGCCTACCTCCTTTGAGGTTCTTTTGCTGACAAGCTAGGGCAGCAGAAAACTCTGAACACAAGTGCACCATTAGGTTTAAAGTCTCTTCAGATATTTACTGGCCATTTACTTGGCTCATCATAAAAAAAAACCAGCTTTGAAGACAATAAGTGCAATGGTGTTTCAAGTCGACACAGCAATTACTCTGCCAACTCACATTTGCATTAATAAGCTTATGGAAATTAAGGTTCTCCTAGTTCAAACAAGTTGGCACAGGCTAATAGCACACCTCTGGCCACTATGGTTTGGTCAGGGAAAGCAGAGAAATAAGCCCTAATTAATAGAACAACAAACTTCTTTCACAGGGCAAGTTTCACATGTAGTATTGTTATTCACACACATTCTCAATTTGATTTTACTCCTGTGACCTGGAAGATCCCACTAAAAACCTTCATTTTTTACCTGTATCACCATGCCACTGACTGGGGAAAAGCTGAAATAAGAACTCTTATCACACACTTTAATAAAGAGCGGTACAGTATTCAGTTAGCACTTCCAGGGGCCAGACGAGGGAGGCCAGCTGCCAGCCAACAAGCCATGTTCAGCACCCTAATGTGTGACATCCCACTTGTCATGGCATGCTACAGAGGGAAAAAAAGACACACAAATCTAACGTTTATTTCCATTTCAGGAGCATATGGATTGATTTCCCACAGCAGTAACTGCCCAGCACTTACTGAATCTACTCACACCAAAGAATAAACACACCCTATCCTGCATACAGTCCATGCTGAGGATAGCATGTCATTTCCATTATATTTCATTTGCTCCTTTTGTATCTAGGAATGTGTCTGCCTGCATTCAAAGACACTCAAAATTATGCCATTTTTGTTTCAAGTCGTCTTTAATCTTCCTCTTCCCCCTGCTGGTTAAAAATCAATTTCTCAAGAGGTCTGGATACTAGGTGGTTGAATTAACACAGCAGGACTGGGACTTTCTTCCAAAAATAAATGTGAGTGTATTATTTTTCACCACACAACAGTGATATTTTTTTTAAAACAATCTACATGACAGCAGTGCAAGAGGGTGATATTTTTATTTACATTGTATGCTTTTATGCAAATTTTGCAAGTGTCTTCAGCAGCCAGCATGCACCAGGCTGCTAGTCCACAAAAGCAATGGCATGTCATATACCATCAACTTTCTTCAAAAGCAGACATGTAGATCAAGGTCTGCAAGTAAAGAATGAGGTTGTTTAGACCAGTGGCCTACTATCAGCAATGGGCACAACACTTTTTCAGTTTGGAAGCTCAGTTGTAAAGCTTCCCATACTCAGTGGTGCTGCTAAGTAGGAGGAGGAACAACTGACCAGACTTCACTGTTCTGTTTGCTGCCAATCAAATGCTCCAGAGATAGACATCTGAAGTTAAGATGCTCCATTGACTGATGTGGAATGAACATCAACTTCCCCACATCAAGAATTCTAGAAAAAAAGAGATGAAAACTGTTTTGGTTAAAATTTTCATACTGAACTCACCTGCCAAAACTTCTTAAAGAACTTGATTTTTAGATTTTTTTTTTTGTTATAACAGCACACAATGAAGAACACATGGCAAGTTAAATGCTAACATCACGGTGAAGTCCATCTTCCAGTTCTTTCCCCCTTCTCAGCTCTACTGAGTAGGAAGCAGTGAGCTTTCTCCCTGGGACCCAACTTACCCTCTAATACAAAGTTGTTTACTTAGATGCAACAGTCTAACATGTGAACATGCCTGGATGTGCATAATTGCACAGCCAGTCTCACCTGCTCTACAGCATTCGTTAGCATCATGCAAGTAGGCGGCATATTCATACCAGAATGTAGTGCATGTTTATATTTTCCAGGGCAGAACCTAAGCAGTGCATATCCCATGGCTGGAGAAAATAATGGAGCAACGGTCTACTTTCAGCTGAAGCAATTGCTGTCCCATAGGAATGAGCAGCCTCTAAAGACAAGAAGTGTTATTTCTTCTAAACCCTCTTGCATGCATTGCATTGACCGTCCATGAAGAGTAGCACCTCCCTCTTGGTTGTGGCTTCACCTCTGATATTACTTCCACTCCTGGAGTGCAGAGGAGACTGCTAACCCAGTTTAAGAATATCCTCTGACCACAAAAGTCGAACTGCGTTATGGATCCATCCTTTGTCTTCTTCCCCCTCAGCTGGCTTTGGCCCTTCTTCCCCAGAGCTGACTTCCACAGACAGATTTTAGAGACTTTTTTTTTCTAAAAAAAATTGCAATGGGTGCTTCACTTTTGCAGTAAATGCCCTCCCAAGTCCAGGATGCCATGCATCATCCTGGATGGTGTGTTGCTGTTTTAGCCCTAGGTACCAGGCACCTCAGGATAAACTGCCACTTAAAAACCTTATCCTCACTCAGCCCCTTTAAAAATGCTTTCAGATGTAATGATTTTGAACATAACTGTCAAAAATCACATTTCTCATTACCCTTTCAGATGGATCATCTTAACTACAGAGCAGGATGAGGGTAGCCAGGGCATCCACTCACCCTGTGTAATCAAACTCAGCTCTGTAGAAAGAGAGCAGTTTGGAGGAAACGGGAAGCTGAAATGCTAACCAGTTTATATATAACACAGCAAATCGCTTCTGGGCCGAGACAGCAGCGCGAAGAACGGAGGAGGTAGGAGGACTTGAAAAGACAATCCCCAGAGAACCATGGGAACACACTGAAGAACTATCACAATTCAAACTAATCCCTGCCTCAGCTCCAGCCTTGAAGCTATGCAGGCTGAAAACACATGGTAAAATCCACTTTCTTCAAGCAGTACAATTGAGGAGCCTGTGTTACAAGTTCGACGTAGCAGCTGACATGTGAGTCTGGCCTGAAATACAGGAAGATTTTAAGTTAAGTCTATGACAAACACATAGCCTCTTGGTCTCCATTTGTTTCCTCTCGAGTTTTGATGGACCTTCCTAAATGGCACACAAAAATTAGCTTTTGAGCAACAAATAACAGGTAGTCCTTGCTGAACAGGCACAATTGCTGCTCTCACACACCCAGTGTAAACAGCAGAAGAGAGTTCTATAGCAAGACACATAATACTCTTTGTTCATTTAAGGAAAAACATATTTCCAAAACCCGCAGCTTATGCAACATCAACCACTTACCCCCACCGTAACACTCTAACAATTTAACTTGTCACAAGTCCAGTTGTCATAATTCATTATTACAACATGATTCAGTTTCGGGGGTTTTTTTCATGCAGTGTGTCTGGGCAACCATCCCACATCTCCTCAATAAGCAATTGCCAGACGGCTGCCCAAAAGCAATGGGAGTAACATGCTTTTGGATGTCCTACTACAAACAACTAGTACTGGCCAAACTAGACACACACACTTCCCAGGGTGTAGTCTAACTAAATTATGCACTGAATTTTTATAGAAAAGAAAACAGTCAAAGACAGTATCTATGCCTCTTGAATTATTTTTTTAATTAAAATTTTTATTTGCAAGTATCCAGTAATAATTTGATATGAAGTCCAATACCAAACAAACTACAAAATTCGTGTGTAAGGTCATGGAGCCATTCCATATCGCAGACCAGTTTTCTGCCTTACTCATAAATGAAAATGTAAATAGCACAACCAAGGCGATTACCAGAAAGCTTTGATGTTTTGATGTCTTTGCACATGTTTAAATCTATACCTTTGACATGATTTTGTATATTTTCTGTAAACAGAGAACTACCTGCCTTTCTAGATCATTGGAAATAAATGTAATTGCAAGCTGCATGAAGATTTGAGGCCACATTTGTAATGGACACAAGAATTATGTTTAGAATATCAAGCTCAGAGGGAAAACAATCATCCTCTATTGTTGTCTCGAAACTGCCTACCCACCATTTGAAGCCCAGCTACTTGTCACACAATCCACCTCTTCCTGTGTTACCCTCCTCCCTGTATTTCTTCCCTTTCATTTTTTGCCTCATACCTCATTCATCAATTTATGGAGGAGAGGGGAAACTACATCTATTATAGCCCAGAGAAGTGTATGACTTTTCACGTCTAATTCTTCTTAGATGTTAATTTAGGATCCTGAATGCAACACTTTATTGTTTGGTTTGGTTTTTTTTTCAACTGCATCCCTCTATTCCTCTGAACTGCTCATTACGACAGCGTCTTGTTCATCTAAGCTCGTTCACCTGCAGTTTTGTAATCATCTTTACTCCCGAGGCCAGTAAAAGCACATCCCTTACAAATCTTATTAACAGCTCTGAAAATACAAATGCGCATCCTTTTCGCAAAAGCGGTTCTGCCCCAAAACCAAACAAAACTTATATCCAAGCATACGTGCTATCAAGCCATTATTACGGGTTTCTACCTTCTTTTTGGCGTGGGCAAGGGGAGCGGTAGATCTCCCTTCAATGCACCACGTTTTTCTTCTATTCTTCTGCAAGTACCACATTTTTAAATGGACACAGCCACTCTGCACTATTGCTTAGTAACTTTTCACTCCCACTAAAGAAACCGCTCGGGAGGGAAAAAAGGCAGGTCTTCTTAGACTACAAAAAGATAAATAAATCTCCCTATTTTCACACCTCGACAAGAAATAAAATAAACATCCCTATTTTTACACCTTTTCACCTGCCTTCTAACCCCAAACAGACGGTATTTTCTCATGGAATTAACCAAACAAAAAACGCCGAGGAGCAGTTGAAAACACTGAAATCCGTTCGTGTGCTGTGACGGAGCGCAACACTCGGTACGAAGCACGGCCACGCGCTGGCTCCAGCCCCGCTGCCGTGACACACGGAGCTGCGGCGAGGCGCGTCTGCCGGGCAGGGCAAGCACACGAGGCGCAGCCGAGGGCCCGATCCATCCCCGGCCACGATCAAACGCCGGTTTCCGCCGAGAGGCGCCGCTGCCCCGCTGCAGGTACCCGGGCCGGAGAGGAGGGACAGCGGCGGCCGGCAGGTGTGTTGGGGGGCTCCGCGGCACCCCCTCCCCGGCTCTGCCCGCTCCCGGCAGCCCCCAGCCCCC